>JADLZN010007587.1:0-34746 GCA_018155175.1 Sinocyclocheilus anophthalmus | reverse complement strand
TTCAAAGCACTTTAGATGATGATTTGATCTGCTAGCATACCCTGAAACTCCAAAAGCATTTTTGATTCACACTCATGAACAACTCAAACCTGCTTTAGCTTTAAGTTAATCCCATCAGCTCTCACTTCAGCCACCCCCTCACTTTAACACATACACAAAAAAATATGACCTAGTTTTGAAGGAAAACATAAAAGAAAGCTCATATTCAAAAACAGGCTTGCGTGCTTCTCCCAGCTTTGATTATTAAAACCCCTCGTGCTCTGCTGTCTGTCACCAAAATGTGTCTGCATGTCATTTTTGAGCTTTTAAAAACTTCAGTATTTAGATGCGAGTGAGCAGAAGGTGAGGGAATCGCATTTCTCTCCTCCGTTTCCTGATAAAAGCAACCATGTGGGCCCGAGGCAGGTTGTTCTTTGTTGCAGAGTGTCCCTTTCTTCCAGAATACCTTTTTACAGGCCACTGATCTGTCTTGATGATGGCCCCAGTGATGCACGAGGTCATCTCTGTCCTATCACTTCCTCTCACATCTATGTCACCGCAACCGACAGGAATTAAGGTCATGACTCAGGGCACAGCAGATAAAATTTAGGTCAACAGCAAAGTTTAGTCAGCCAAAGACAAGGTTTCCATGAACAAAAACATACTCTTAACAGATTCCTCCTAACTTCATTTTTGCATGTAAGATCAGTGTTTTTGTCAAGCACATGTCATACACTACTGGAGAGTGGAGACATAAAACAGGAATATAGTGGAATATAGGGGAAAACAACCTTTGCAGGACATAAACGACAGGTTTATTCTGATTGTGCATTTCAGAACTTTATTCGAAATCTGTGCAAGTAAACACCCAAATGAAATGTATTTTTAGAAATAATGATACACAATTATACTCAAATGCATCGCAGTTAGCTTGCATCAAAACAATATTTCAAAACCAATAGAAGTCTTTGAAATGTCAGTGTAATCCATCTTTGTACTGTACAGTACGGTACATGATTGTTTAACCTGTTTGGTTTTCTCCTTGTAAAAAATAAAATTGAGTAAAAACAAAATAAATATCTTCATATGCACATTTGTTTCAAAAGTTTAAACATTTTGCCCAGCAGTCTATTTCTCATGACAAACATACAGATCACATTTTTATTTATTGGGCTCCATGACAAAATATATATACTTAAGACTTTGAATTTCCCCATGTTCAGTAATACATAGGAACCTTCTCATGCATCTGCATGCAACAGGCAGCAGTGTACTCTTAAATATCTGACATAACACAAGATACTGCAGAACAGATTATCACTGTTTAATCAGGAGACACATGCAAAAGAAGGACAAAAATCATCCTCTAGAGTACATATTCACATGGCATTTACTTTGAAGTCTCTTTAAGAAATTTCAAAACTAAAATGCTTTTCATTCATACAAAATAGCTGTTTTTCATAAAGATTATGCTATGTACATAAATATAGTTTATAACGAGTCTTTAAGATTGATGAAAAACAACATGTCAAACGTAAGACTGTTAAACATCACATGAGCAAACATATTTTTGTGGGAATGGCCTTAATACCACAAACACTCCCTTTATTAGATCAATGTGTCCATTAACATGACAGACAGCTGAGATTGGTCTGATTTGTCTCAAGTCGATGCAACAATCTCTTGCATAATAGAACAAACATCTTCTGGCATGCCAATACCAAGACCTGTTCATAAAATACACAAATACAAAACGTATGAGCAAAAAGCAGACATTTGTAGTAACTCTTGTGATTTTCATTCATCATCTTCTACAGTATTGTAAAAATCCATTTCGGTCTTGACCGGTAAATGCGGAGAACGTAGAATAAAGAATAATGCACATCACAACATTGTTTTCAAAGGGAGAGAGAGAAATTAAAGAGGACACTAATAACATAAAAGTATACACACTTCACATACCATATAGATATCAAGATATCATGTTGTAATACTGATGGATTCATATTCCATATCCAAACATGATAGTGAATTTCTAGCTTTAACATTGCTTTTAGTTTATCTGAGCAATACAGAACCAATAAGAGATGCCTATCTTTTTAAAAAGGCAACCAATTTCATTTATTTGAATGTATAAATACTGTGACATTTAATGCCTTCATGGCATAGACAAAGTAACAACACAGCTATTTCTTAATTTCAGCACGGTAAATTGAAGAATATTCACCAACAATTGCTGAGGCACAATCTGTTTATACAGATTATCATGTGCATTGGTGCATCATAACTTACTGCCTGAGGCCAAAAGTCTACCCATGTGTGGAAAACAGAGTGGGAACTGATATTGTTACAAATACATAAGGGCAAATCTGTCACACACCTTTTGTAGAAAACTTTTACTTTTATTTTCTTTGCCGCTTAGTACGTAGGAAAGAAATCAGCCAGAAAGTAGTGATTATAAATATTCAAATGAACTTTGGTTTCATGGTCTTTTTGTGAACTAAATGACATGTAATTCAAGTGAAAAATGTGAAATGCCTCAACAGAAACAAAAGTAGATAAGAAGCAGAGAGAATAAAAAGAAGCAGATTTCTAGTTCAAGCACAGATGCTGGTTCACAGTCTCAAAACTAGTATTTCTTCAATGACCCGTTTAGCCGTGGTGAGTCACAACTAAGTGTTCCATTGTAATTCTGTGAATTTTGTTTCAAAGTTCAAAGGCCTCAGTATCACCTGATGACTCATTTTTGACTTTTGTCTGCATTTGTCCCGAGCCTACCTCCAGCCCCTCCCCCTCTTTAACCAGTTGTGCATTGCTCCTCTGGAGCATATAGTACAAAATAGGGTTAGTCTTGGTAAACCGAGGTGAGTCTGGCCCATACTTTTGTGTTTGATCGTTTCCATTAACCATCTTTGCAGGGCCATTCAAATCCTTTGTGGTGCTGTAATTGATTTTTGACCTTGCAGGCTCCTGATGTGTAACATGGGGAGTTTCTTGCCTGTGACTACTTGCTTTTTTAGAAGACGCATTGCTGGGACTCAGACTCCAGTGAAAGTTTTGAATTTCTCCATTACATGATTGCTTGATTGTATTCCCATTCAGCACAGTATGTGACTGTGAACTGAATGTGCCCCTTGGCTGAGACAATTCCTTCAAGCAGTTGTCTGAAAGAAGCAGCTGCTTTAGAACATTGAAACTTCGGTTTTCGTTAGCCTCATATGGTGGAAACCTAGCTGGTGAACTGTCTGCCTCTGGGGGGCTAGATGGGTCTCTGGCCTCTCTTGTCTCTAGATCTCTGGAGGCAAAACAACCACTGTTGTCTTCTTTCATTCTACCAGAATGTTCCAAATCCCTGATCTGCTGAGTCGAGGAGTTATGATATTCTAGTTCTATTGAAAATTTCCGCTTCTTCGGGATTGTTGGTCCCTGGGTTTCAACTGATTCTTCTTTTACCCAACTCTTGTTTAGGTTCTCTAATTTGTTTGGCTGAAGGGTTTTGTTGGGTCGTTTCTTTAGGAGATGACAGAGAAGACCATCTCTGGTGGGAGCCTCTGGGGACAATGGTTCTTGTTTGATGTTTTCATGAGAATGATAACTGGAGCTTATTCTAGGCTCCCATTCTGGATTCTGGCAATGCTTTGACATTATGTTATAGTCATACATATGGCCCTCTTCAACAGGTTCAGTTTTAATTGTAATATCCAAAGGAGAACTATTTGGTTGGCCAGTTGCCTGATGTGTTGGTTTTTCCACAGAATTGTTTTTGCCATGTTCTCGTTTTTGTTTACTGCCTACCTTTTCTTTCTGAGGAGCATTTCCCAAAAGAAGTTGTAGAACTGTACGTCTTTCAAGCAGATTCTCAATCTCCGAGACATGCTGTGTTGCTTCGGGCACTGCTGAAGCTTTTGCTTTGGCCTCTTCCCACAGTGTGTTATTTCTCTGAATTGGCGCAGTGAGTCTCTCAAGTAAAGTTGGAGGATGGTTAACTTTCAGCTCTTGGGTCATGAGTTTGATAGGGGGTAAAGGTGCCTTTGTTGGAGGAGAGATGTCAGGGTTTTGTTTTCCACACTGAGCTAAATTCTGTAAAAATTTACTAGCACTAAAGGCAGGTTCTTTTACTCTTACATCACTTGCAGGTTGTTTTGTTTTACAAAGATCCAATGGGACAGACTGAGAATGGGGAGACCCATAAAGTGTATATGGAGATGTACTGCTGTTGGAGTCTCTGCTTTGGGAGAAAGTTGGCAAGAGTTTGGGACTTCTACAACTCAATCTACAATGTCCACTAAGGTCACTTATGTCCTTACACCTAACTGTACTGAAAACACTCTGGCTACTTGTAGATGCACTAGTGACCTTAGGGATTACAGTTTGCTGCAAATCTGGATTATCCAGACCTTTGTTTACTCTCTCGTTTTTGTGATCCAAGAGCAACTGTAATAGAGTGACCTTGTGATGAGGTTTCATCTCTGAACAGGTGTCCACCTCCCTGTGATCTGAAGTAACTTTGACAGGTGGACTCTCATGCTTCCACCTGTTTAACAAAGACTCTGGGACTCGTACAGGTGAGGATGAAGTAGATACTGGTGTTTGTACATTTGTTCTGTTCTTCAGAGAAAGGTCGATAGGAGAGCAACTAGAGTAAGAGCTCTCAGCATCGCTGCTGTCTTTTGTAAGACTGCTGTCGGGGTTCGAGTGCTCACTGTCTGAAAAATGAGGAGAGGCCAGAGTGCCAAAGGTACTTAGGTCATCTTTCAAGTGACCCTGTCCATTAATTCGCTGTGAGGTGTTGTGACTGTTGAGAAGCTGAAGTAGAAGACTGCTGCAGTTCTGTGATGGTCTTCCTTGTTTCTCGAAAGGTCGTCGCTCTCTAAAGCGATGTCCTGTCCACATGGAACCTTCTGTCCTTTGCCCTGAAGTTAGGCTTGGACTCTGTCTACTGGAGCTTTTTGACATTTGTGAAGGTATTCCATTCTTGGTGTGTAAGAGGCTTAGTCCATGAGTCTGGCCAGATGTTGTAGGTTGTTTATCTTGTGTCTGCTGTGTGGCCATCGCTGATAGTCTTTCACTGGCTGATCGTTTCGAGAGTTGGGCTTTCAGGGCATGTTCTCGAGAGTACTGTTGCAGGTGGGCCTCACTGGAGAGCAACAGAGCCAGTTGACTGCAGGCCACACTTGGTTTGGGCGATGGAGCGGGGCTTGATCTGATATTTACCAGGTTTGCCACAGCCTTTAGGCGCTCAGTACAAGACAGAGACTCAGGAGATGAGGAGGGAGTACTGCTCTGCAGTGCCTTGGGAGATTCTGAAAAACTTTCCTGGCTAGACCGTCGACGTTGATAAGGCACACTGTTGCTGTGATTCTGCATTTTGCTCTTGCTCACTAACCCTTTGAGGTGGCTCGAGGCAAGTCTGTGGCAAGGCACATCTGCCCTTTCCTCTTGTGCAGGCTTGCTTATCTGGCAGGGAGCATCTGGTGACCTCAAGCCTTCGATAATCTGCTGTGGCAGGGTCACGTTTTGAAGTCGAGAACTGAAAGACTGCAGCAAACTAGCTAGAAGCGTACTCTCTCCTTTATCTTGGGAGGTACCATTGTGGCCACTGTGGTGTTCTTCACTTTGCCCGTTGATTGCAACGGAGGGTGCTGACCTCCGTTGAGTCTCACTCTCCGTCCAGGCCTCCGAGTTGAGGAGACGAGCCTTTCTGAGGTGCTGTGAGGCTCCACAGTGTGAATTTGTTCGGTTCTGCTCCTGTCGAGTGCCATGACTAGGATGTGCATGCCCTTTCCCATCCTTATTCTTCTGTTCTTGGTTTCCATTTTGTGTTGCTGCCGCACCCTGTCCTCCTGCCACCTGATGCATGAGTAAGCCTTCCAGATATGTTAATACAGCAGAATCCTGGTGTGTTTCAGGGCCAGGCTCTTCCCCATGAGTCATGTTCAATATTATAATCCCTTGTATGGTTGGCCACCACAATAGAGGGGAAAAACGTTCTCTGTTACGTTCTGCCAAGACACCTTGCAGTTTTTAGCTTCCAAACCTTGTTTTTTAGGTAAAAGAAAGGTCTAATGTAGCTTCACAAGCCCCATACAGGAGGCAAGAGCTAAGCATGAATTTTGTTTAAAATCATGTTTGTCATTGTTAAGGTAAGTACAGGATCATAATGCAGTCAGTCTTGTGGGATTCCATGGCACTGGATTTGTACTTCAAAGCTCCAAGTTTGTGAGTGTATTCACTGCTCACATCCAGAAATTCTGTCCACAAGGTCAGCTGGTGACGGACCTGCACAAGATAGAGAAACATGAATTATGAGTATTATCAGCTAAATTTTGCATAGCACACATAATTGTATTCAACAAAGCAAATTCAGCATGTGGTTTAACATTTCATATGTTGATCAATTTTAGAGAAAAAAGACACTGTAAACATGATCAAAAATGTATTTTTGAAGATTAAACAGCAGGTTATTTATGATGATAAATGAAAATAATGTGTAAGCAAGCAAGGCCAAAAAGCCCTCTCCTACATGCAAGTCGTACAATGCAAGTGGTTTTTTTTCTCTTCTCCGGACTCTTAAGCAATAGGAATTAGCCTGCCGAATCTCATTAAAACTGAATCCACAGGGCTTTTAAGACTACTTGATTGATTTGACAGGTATTAGGTAAAAAAAACAAAAAAACAAAGCACAGTATTTTGAAGAGGATTAAATGTTTTGAAATAATTCCAAGACAGACCCACAGAACTGCCAGTTGAGAACTTAATTATTTGTAAAACAACCACACAAAACGTTAGCAGGTACTTGGAAGTTTTTCCTATTATCTATAATGACTGGCAGGTTCAGAAATTAAAAGGGCTCAGAGCAAAAATGCCACAGAAAGTGACAAAAATGGCCCAGTTATTATTAAACAACATTTCTGTTTTATATTATCTTACATATTATATAAAAACTAATGTGTTAAATATGATTTTAGATATTTATTCAGGGTGCAAAAACAGCTTTTCTGATGACTTCTGACATTTACTCAGCCTACATGTTGCTGGCTGGTTTGACAGACATGGGTATCTTTCTCTCACCCTCTCTGCAATCAGTGTCAGTGCCTGGAAAATGAACACCCACATGATGCAGTCTAGTTCTTCACTTCTATGTTACCGTAGTTGCTCTCACTACATTATCTCAAAATATAACTCTGGATCACACTGTGCCATTGGCTCTGTAGAATGACACATTTATCGTGTATATGCACAAGTCTGTTAAATACTATCCTCACCACACAACTCAAGCCTCTTGGTACAGCAGTACCAATGTCATAGCAATATCTGCACTTCATAGGAAAATGAAAACATAGTGAAATGGAATTGTAAGTACTTAATCATGGAATACACACAAGGCTGACCTTGTCAGTGCTCTATGGTCAAAGTGAAGGTCAATGGCTATGGTTGATTTGTTCTGCTGATAATTGGCACCTCTGGTTGTTCTACTTTGCTGGGGCTGACAGAGGGTGGACGGTACGGGATGACCTTATCAACATATCGGTCACAGGGGTGTCAGAGTGACAGGCCTGAGAAACACCTATGACACTACACAATCTAAATTATCTCTAAACCCAAATCATTATAGAACAGACTTCTAAACATCAATGGAACTGTAAAATTAAATTAAATGTCTATTGCCTAACCCTACTGAATGTAAGTATATTCTGGCTCTGTATGGATGTTGTAATGATATGAAATAATTATATTTGTCAATGAAAGGAAGTTGAATCAGACTGTGAAAATTTTAGTTTTGTCTGACCAAGCATTATATCTACTGTGTCAAAGAGTGGGAGAGGGTAATTGATTTGGGCAAACAACAACAACACTTCATCTTATCAATAGGCCACTGTAGCTTGTTGTCCTAATCCAATGAAAAGAGGAAACACACTACTGACAACGCCTTACCCTGTTAAACAGATAAACAATTACTTTAACACACTTATCTCATCTCCGAAGAGATATTCAGTATCCTACGTTAGTAAAGAAAAAAATTCTTTACAGAATTCAGCTGTTTTAATAATGTATTCAGTGACAATTTTCAAATCAAAGCTTTGCAAATATAAGAAACTGCCCATTTCTGACAGTTATGAGCTAGCTTATCTTTGACAAAACCTGGTTATATAGGAGTTCATTCACTCAGTTCTATTCAGGGTTTTGTCATCACAATATTACCACCATCAGTGCAGGGTCACAACGCTCCTGAATGAGTTACCTGAGAAATAAAAATCCCTGTAAACCGACTGGCTTGATATAAATGGAGAGAATCAGATATCTGGACTGGATCCCTCATTTCTCAACTGCAAGGCTGGAAGATTAATTGACCCACCCAAAAAATACCAGATCATAAATTACCTCTACCGTCCAGAAACTGTAATCCATTTAGGCTATTTAAAATGCATGATGAGGCAAAAGGAGCAAAACCTGCTGTATGCCCTGTTTGAAGTCAAGGTCACTCACTCTGCCGGGGCTGTTTGAGTTGATGCAACAGCTGGCGTCCATACAAAGCATTAGGTCCTAATAAAAAGTGACAAAGCTGCCCTTGCGATGTGCGTTCATACCCGCCATCTAGCTGATGTGTTATGGAAATAAAAATGAATTTTGGCCATAGTTGTGCCACTGCAACTGCTAAGTTGTTGTTATCCTTTGGTTGCACACGTAGGCACAAAAGCCTGTAGAACTACAACAACACATTCCTAAGATAGCATTAGGTGACTCAATCAGGTCAATCAGGGCCATGCACCACTCAAACTAGGTCACTGTGACCTACTTCCAAACAAGCATTATGGGCATCACGCATTGACATTTCCCAGCTGGGGCACACCCCTTTAGTTAGGGCTTTGCCAAGTGCAATCTCTGACTCTTAGTAAAAGCATGAGTCTGACCTACATTATGATGACCCTAAGATGAGTTACCCTTTTACATGGGCAAGCACAGGGTGATACCAGAGTGTTTTAGCCAAGCAGAAGGGACCCTTTCCTAAGTGCATGGCAGAAATATATATGGGGGGGCCCTGCATGTACCGACTCCAAACATAATTCCAGCGTCCTGCCACAAGTAATAGTCTTGACCTTAGACTTGTAGATTTATGATGGCAGCGTAATGTTAACAGGAACGCTCAGAGAAGACCAAGCTGGTTCATCTTCAGCTACAGAATAGCATGTATCTTTGTTGGTTCGCTTTCAGCCAAAAAACAAATGACACACTGAAGTGATACTGAGCATGCTAAAGCTCAAAGAAAAAATTGTATTACTTCCCACAACCAGGAAATGGGAACAAACAAAATATTTGTACTCCTAATTGACTGTGGTAAATGGCCCAATTTCAAGGGTTGGAAATGCTTGGGGAACGTGAGCATGGGAATCAGTCCATGCCCAGTAAAAAACAGATCATGAAAATACCACTTCATGTACTTGAGTGGAAGTCACAGACTAAAGGGCAATATACCAGTGGTTTAAAAGTCCAACTGCTTGAGAGGGAACCAATGACCACTTTTATTATTCATAAAACAAATAAACATTTACTGCACCATTGCCTTAAGGGTCAAATGAAGGGTCAGCATGTGCGTCATGAACCTCACGTCATTTGCTCGAGTCTTTAGAGATAACCAAGCAACATCCTCATCCAAAAAAGACAAGCTTCCACTTTTTCCAGGATGTGAGATCATTACAAGTTATGCACAATGAGCCTAGGCCAGTGGATCTCAGCCATTTGACTCCATGGACCCCTAATAGTGTTGTCAAAAGACCCGGTACTTCAATACCAAGTCGACACTAAAAAAATGTAAACGTTATGGTACCAGGTTTTTTTAAGTACCAGTGGTACCGAGTACCCGGTCAACCCGGTTCTTGATCTGCTATCCGAAAAGTGCGCAGATACGCTCTCCTTATAAAAGCACTGAGACGTGGCGACATCAAAACGAGTAAACACACCAAACTAACACCACTTTAACCCTCTGAGGTCGATTAACGCGGATACGCGTTTTGAGCTCTTCTCCTGTCACCCGAAATACTTAAATTACACTTTCAGTTGTGATCTTACAGTAGAGCAATACATCAATCGAATCTGTAAAGGTTCTACTTTTATTTGTATACACACATAACAACAGAACTTTGTGCATTTATAAATTAAAGAAAACAAACAGGGTGTGCTGTCTGCTGCCGTGGTCTGCGTAATCTTTATTTAGAAAAGCGTCATTAAAATGAACTAACTCAGCAAATACTAAACAAAGAGACATGAGAGATATATCTACAGAAAGCTTGACATGTCTACTTTTAAACTAAACAAGTCTTATCGAAAGCAAATATTCTGTGATAAAGTAATCCATATGAAACCAACGCGATGTCCAGTCTTTCACGTCTCCCTTCATTACATCTAATGCGATCACGCCAACACGCTGAGCGCGCCATAGATATTATAATCTTACACGTGAAGCGCGTGGCGTGTAAACGCCCACATCACAGCAAACAAAGCATCAAGTTGTACTGTTCGCGTCGCGCTGAGAGGAATAAGACTGAATTCACCTCAAGCTTTGGATTACCTCAGGAAACAACATGAGTAAGTCTTTTTTATAACCTACTTGTATTATTTTTCTGCACATACCCTTGTACCTTTTACTAGTTAGACTTTCTCCAAAATATAATTCCTGACTAAATGTATAATCAAGTGAAACCTTATGAAGTTTCATTCACAGCATCTAAATGTCACGATGCCAGGATGTTTTTTTTTTATCTTCCATAACAGACAGAAATACGATATAAAAGTAATATGAGTTATAATGTCACTAGTCTAATGTCAGTAAGAATGATTAGTCAAAACTTTACTGTGGTAGGATATTCTCTGTTCATGAATATAGCCATATATGTTTATAACTATATTTTTTGGATTGTATAGGCCTACATGCAAATCATGCTTGTGTTTATGAATTTAACTAAGCTTCTGTTCATGAATATTTGCTCTGGTGTAAATATTTTGAATGTATTACACCCGTGTCTTTTGGAGTAATGACGCTGAAATGTTTGAAATTGTTTTAATTTTCGTTTAGGACTGTGGCTGCGTCACCGGCATCTTGCACAAGAAAGGCACACGCACGTCGTTCAGTTTTGAGTTTGATGGAAAATCACACTGAGTAAGTGCACAATATAGTAATTGTAATATTCCGAATATGTGTTAATTTATGTTTGTTTGATAGTGTTAATTTGAATAGGCATTGTTTTCCATGATATGCATACTATCTAAGATGTATGGATACCACCACTCTGCCTTCTCCTGCATCTCTCATAGAGGGGCACTCGTTCATTTTCAACTCCGTTTCAGACAGTGTGCATTCCCCTATTTACAGATGTTCCTTTCCTTTGATTTAGTTACTTCGTGTAAAATATTTTTGCTATAGGGTTAGATTGTGTTCTTGTTAGATAATTAGTACTAGTATCCAGTGAACATCAATAATGGTTAATTTTAGTTTTGTGTGTAAACAGCATTCGGCTGTTTTATTTCGATGTGATAATACCTGTTGCAAAGAGAGCCAATGCATATAAGCAGACGACTTGGTCATGGAAAACAGAGACTGAAGTTGAAATGTTCCACAGGCTCTGAGATTCCTGTCTGCACAAGAGCCTGGACCACAGCTAAGACTATGTGATGCACACACTCCCAAAATGATGTGGTAGTTATATATATTCTAAATAAACTACGAACAAAAAAATAGATACATTTCTTTTTTTTCCTCATTATTTCTTGTAGCAATTCCATCTCAGTCACACACCTTACTGAAAGCCTCATTATGCAGCTCATTATGCAGGCATTTGTCTTCTCAAGTGTGAATCACAGCATTATCCATGACCATTCACACCCCCTCGCATATTCCTTTGCTACACAAAAAGTGTCTTAGAAAATTTAAATCAATATATTATTTTCTGTGAGTGAGTATACAAGATGATTTTCACATCATTCTGATGAATAAATTCTAGACTTCAAGATCTGTTCTCAATAGACCTGTGAACAAATGTTCTGTATGTGTTATTTCAGTGACTTTAAAATTTTAGATTTTCACTAAGCACGCATAAACGTTGATTTCTCAAAAACACAATCACATACATAAATGCTGCTCACATATTATTGTAGCCCAATTTGTGCTGATTACAGTGTTATTAAACTTTATCCATTAAAATGTTTATAAGCAACTGAAAAAGCACAAATGTCAGGACATGTCAAAACCTCTCCAGGGCCCAAAACACCCTCAGACCCCCGAGGTTAAAGACACCCATACCAAATGAAAAGTTCAGCAGGTAAGTTTTCATTATATATATTTACAGTGGGTACGGAATGTATTCAGACCCCCTTATATTTTTCACTCTTTTTTATATTTCAGCCATTTTCTAAAATCATTTAAGTTTTTTTTTTTTTTCTCATTAATGTACACACAGCACCCCTATTGACAGAAAAACACAGAATTTTTAACATTTTTGCAGATTTATTAAAAAAGAAAAACTTAATATCACATGGTCCTAAGTTTTCAGACCCTTTTCTGTGACACTCATATATTTAACTCGGTGCTGTCCATTTCTTCTGATCATCCTTGATATGGTTCTACACCTTCATTTGAGTCTAGCTGTGTTTGATTCTACTGATTGGACTTGATTAGGAAAGCCACACACCTGCCTATATTAGACCTTACAGCTCACAGTGCATGTCATAGCAAATGAGAATCATGAGGTCAAAGTAACTGCCTGAAGAGCTCAGAGACAGATTTGTGGCAGAGACAGATCTGGCCAAGGTTACAAAAAATTTTTCTGCTGCACTTAAGGTTCCTAAAAGCACAGTGGCCTCCATAATCCTTAATGGAAGACGTTTGGGACGACCAGAACCCTTTGCTAGAGCTGGCCGTGCCGCCAAACTGAGCTATCGGGGAGAAAAGCCTTGTAGATAGGTAAAAAGAACCCAAAGATCACTGTGGCTGGCTCCAGAGATGCTGTCGGGAGATGGGAGAAAGTTGTAGAAGTCAACCATCACTGCAGCCCTCCACCAGTTCGGGGCTTTATGGCAGAGTGGCCCGACGGAAGCCTCTCCTCAGTGCAATACACATGAAAGCCCGCATGGAGTTGTGAGTTGGTGAGAAATAAGATTCTCTGGTCGGTTGAGGCCAAGATAGAACTTTTTGGCCTTAGTTCTAAGTGGTATGTGTGGAGAAAACAAGGCACTGCTCATCACCTATCCAATACTGTCCCAACTGTGAATCATGGTGGTGGCAGCATCATGCTGTGGGCAACAAAACAAGGTGTTTTTCAGCTGCAGGACAGGACGACTGGTTGCAATCGAGGGAAAGATGAATTCTGTCAAGTACAGGGATATCCTGGACGAAACCTTCTCCAGAGTGCTCAGGACCTACACACATGGGCCGAAGGTTTACCCTTCCAACAAGACAATGACCCAAGCACACAGCTAAAATAACGAAGGAACAACTCTGTGACTGTTCTTGAATGACCCAACCAGAGCCCTGACTTAAACCCAATTAAGCATCTCTGCAGAGACCTAAAAATGGCTGTCCACCAACGTTTAACATCCAACCTGACAGAACTGGAGAGGAACTGCAAGGAGGAATGGCAGAGGAACCCCAAATCCAGGTGTGAAAAACTTGTATGCATCTTTCAAAAAGACTCTGGCTGTATTAATCAAAGGTTGCTTCTTCTACTAAATACTGAGTCCAGCTGTGTTTGAATACTTAGGACCATGTGATATTTTCGTTTTTCTTTTTTAATAAATCTGAAAAAATGTAAACAATTCTGTGTTTTTCCGTCAATATGGGGTGCTGTGTGTACATTAATGAGGAAAAAAAATAACTGAAATGATTTTAGCAAATGTCTGCAATATAACAAAGAGTGAAAATTTAAAGGGGGTCTGAATACTTTCCGTACCCACTGTATATTCTTCGTCAGTGTTTTCCCATACATGATTTTGTGGCGGCCCGCCACAATATCAAAACTGACCACCAAAAATAGATCTTCCAAAAGGCTTTGACTTTGTTGCCTACCTGAGCACTGCACGTGTCCAGTCAAACCCGTGCGGGTGTTTTATATCATGTATTTGGGGGGGGGGGTGGGGGCTTGAGGAACCCACTGTCTTCAAGAAATTATGGCTGTCATTTTCATTCATTTTGCCTGTAATCCTGAGCGCGTTTGTGAGCAGAGCGCGGCTTTTTGTACAGCCGTTTACCGGTAAACCTCTATCTCGTCCATCCTCCACAGCACCTCCTGCTGGCAAGAGAGATGATTTGCATATATTGCGCCACAAGTGTCAAGTCTGTGCCCGCTTCTGTTATAATAGATTCAATATTTTATTTGAATGTCGATTGAATGAACGCTGTATTAGAGTATTTACTCTTTAGCAATAAGCGCATCTAATCCCTAATAAAATGATCCTTAGCCATTAATTTTCTTATTAACGAACTTAATGCTCCTATAACTTTTTTATTAGGGTAAAAAACAGGAGGACATGATGATATTTACTATTTTTTTACACACCAGAGGCTTTTAAATGAATTGTGAATCTAAAATGTGTGTTAAAGAATGTACAAATGGTTAACATTGTTGGTGTCATATCAGTCAGAAAAGCAGTTCTGGGCTTTTTTTTTTTTTTTCTTAGCTAACTTATTTGTTTATTCTTTGGCTGAATACTCTAGAAAAGGTTGGCAAAGCCCTTTAAAAAATTAAATATGTACACAGTTTGATAAATGGTATCCCATTTTTTAATTATCATGTTTTTGTGTTTTGCTTTGGTACCGAAATTGGTACCGAGAACCGTGGATTTTCACTGGTATTGGTACCGAATACTGAAATTTTGGTACCGTGACAACACTAACCCCTATTGTTTACAACAATATTCAAAGGCCCCATGACTTTTCCAGATGTTCGTGATTTACTGGATGAGGATTAAGAATAAGTATTTTAAATAAATAAATAAATATTTGGTACTCAAAATTTTTGGTTAAATTCCTGAAATAAGGTCTGTGGTTAACATAAGCTCAAAATATTTTCACATTTTATTCTATAACATAAAAATATATCAATAATACCACACTCAGTTTTTACGCGTCTTGAAAAAAGGTGGTTGCTAACAAGTGGTAATAGGGGGCTACAGAGGCTGTCGGGACCGACTCAAACTTTAGCTGTTTTTTCTAACTCATACAGAACCTATTATAATAACTCAAACTTTCCAACTTGTAGATTTTACATAAATATTTAAAGAGATGTCAGAGGCTTAATGGGGGTGACGTTGAAGTCATGCGACTGTTCTGTAGCTTGTTTATAGTCTAACTTCAGTTTTTTTACTTCTGCCGACTGTATTTAGGCTTTAAAATTCATAACGTTGTGGTCACTGGTGAAGATTATCTTGATGAAAACAATGTGTAAGAATCTCAAACCTTTGTTGGTCACAGAACTTATTTTCTGCAATTATTCAAAAGCCATAAATAAAATTACAATTGAGTTTTCTTCAAGGGTACCAGAGGAACCATGCTAACTTTCAGGTTGGCCTTCCAAAATATGTCATCCCTGCAGCTCTGTGAAGCTACTGATTTCTTTATGTAAAACTTTTTAAATGAAATATACTAAACGCACCATGTTCAATTTCAAAAATCTAAACCCGCGGAAACCTGTCAAACCACTCACACAAATCAGACAGTAATCGGACTCAGTCACAACTTCAGAAAGCTCAAAATCATAATGGTCCCAGCATTGTGGAAGAGATATTTCTGCCATGCCCACACTGATATACAATATACGATCTTAACGTCTTATGGAGCTGTGACACCAAGAACAGGTACAGTGTAGTAATCAATTTGCTCTGCAGGCTGTAAGGCTCTGTCTGAATACTAATACACCTCAACAACATCCTGTCCCTCTCTTCTCTCTCCTTCTGTGTCTCTCTTCTTATTTCTTTGAGGTTGACACCCTTCAGTGCCCTAGCCCTGACCAGTGAAGGAGGGGGCAGCGGCTTGTCCTCTAGGCAGATAACCAAGGCCACTAATCAAGTGTGTGAGCACCCGGGTGGGATTAGACGCTTGCGCTGAGCAACTCAACACTGAAAGCAACTAAGTGCACGCACAACAAGGTCGCCATTAAACCTGTAGTAACCCCATGGTTGGTCTCTCTCACTTTTTCTCGCCCACACACTCTTGTGAGTGCCGCAACCACGCTGTCAGTGCTCAGTCACACAAAACAGACTCACACACAGGGCATAGCCTCTCTTTATACACCCTCACGTACTGTCGCATACACACAGAGAGCCACACGCCCACAGACAGCCCACTCTCTGCCGAATAGGGATAATTCATCATATTTTACAACTGATGGCTTTCTACCTCAGCTGAGTGATATTGCATCCTGGCAGCGTGACAGGAACAAGGCTCTGCCAGCCCTTCTGACAGCCTGCGTTTTGTGTCTTAGAAGATGCTCTGCTCTGTCGCCGCACACTTGCTTTTATAATGCGAGAGCGTGTGTGTGTGTGGGTGAAGTGGAGCAGAGACTGGTCATGGCTTCATGACTACAACAGCCGGCTAAGAAAGCTAAGCTTAGCTGAAATGCTTCAGCAGACAAGACCTTTACGGCTTGAACTTGCCTTGCAGTGGTTAGTGATAGAATTTCTCCTTTTTTCCTCCTCTTTATTAATGTAGAAATCCTAACCAATGGCTTTCCAATGTGTGCAGCAAATGATCTGGAGAGAAAAGGGCTCATTTGGATCATTAGTCTGCTGCACATATGCTGAAATTCTGAAGGTGCTGGCATTAAGAAAAATACAGTCATTAGGCTAGCGCCTTTTAATACCAGATGCTGTTTTGGTATTTATACACACTTGCAACTACAAACCCATCAAAAGTTGGACACTGTCAAATTGTAGTAAAAAAGGATGGGAATAATTCAATCTCATAAACTTATATTTTTATTCACAATAGAATATAGATAACATATCAAATGTTGAAAGTGAGACATTTTGAAATGTCATGCCAAATATTGGCTCATTTTGGATTTCATGAGAGCTACACGTTCCAAAAAAGTTGGGACAGTTAGCAATAAGAGGCCGGAAAAGTTAATGTACATATAAGGAACAGCTGGAGGACCAATTTGCAACTTATTAGGTCTATTGGCAACATGATTGGGTATAAAAATAGCCTCTCAGAGTGGCAGTGTCTCTCTGAAGTCAAGATGGGCAGAGGATCACCGATTCCCCCAATGCTGCGGTGAAAAATATTGGAGCAATATCAGAAAGGAGTTTCTCGGAGAAAATTTGCAAAGAGTTTGAAGTTATCATCAGCTACAGTGCATAATATCATCCAAAGAATCAGAGAATCTGGAACAATCTCTGTGCGAAAGGGTCAAGGCCAGAAAACCATACTCGATGCCCGTGATCTTCGGGCCCTTAGAAGGCACTGCATCACATACAGGAATGCTAACTGTAATGGAAATCACAACATGGGCACAGGAATACTTCCAGAAAACATTGTCGGTGAACACAATCCACCGTGCCATTCGTTTTGCCGGCTAAAACTCTATAGGTCAAAAATGAAGCCATATCTAAACATGATCCAGAGGCGCAGGTGTTTTCTCTGGGCCAAGGGTCATTTAAAATGGACTGTGGAAAACTTTTCTGTGGTCAGACGAATCAAAATTTGACGTTCTTTTTGGAAAACTGGGACACCATGTCATCCGGACTAAAGAGGACAAGGACAACCCAATTTGTTATCAGTGCTCAGTTCAGAAGCTTGCATCTCTGATGGTATGGTGTTGCATGAGTGCGTGTGGCATGGGCCGCTTACACATCTGGAAAGGCACCATCAATGGTGAAAGATATATCCAAGTTCTAGAACAACATATGCTCCCGTCCAGACGTTGTCTCTTTCAGGGAAGATCTTGCATTTTTCCAACATGACAATGCCAGACCATATACTGCATCAATTACATCATCATGGCTGCGTAGAAGGATCCGGTACTGAAATGGCCAGCCTGCAGTCCAGATCTTTCACCCATAACATTTGGTGCATCATAAAGAGGAAGATGCTACAAAGAAGACCTAAGACAGTTGAGCGACTAGAAGCTTGTATTAGACAAGAATGGGACAATATTCTTATTCCTAAACTTGAGCAACTTGTCTCAGTCTCCAGACGTTTGCAGACTGTTATAAAAGAAGAGGGGATGCCACACAGTGGTAAACATGGCTTGTCCCAACTTTTTTGAGATGTGTTTGATGCCATGAAATTTAAAATCAACTTATTTTTTCCCTTAAAATTATAAATTTTCTCAGTTTAAACATTTGATTTGTCATCTATGTTGTATTCTGAATAAAGTATTGAAATCTGAAACTTCCACATCATTGCATTCTGTTTTTATTCACAATTTGTACAGTGTCCCAACTTTTTTGGAATCGGGTTTGTATTTTAACTTTGGGAAATAGACATTATATTTTAAGAGTTTTGCTTGGGCAAAGTGCACAGAAAAATACCGCTGCGTCAGCAATGTGTAGGCGATACAGAAAAATAAGTCAATAAAAATAAGATTTAAAAAAAGTGACAACCAAAATGTTTTTAATGCTATGGCCGAAAAGATTATACATTTTGTCTATTTTTTATAATGTTCTGCTTGTTCTTGTATGGTATTGTTTGAACTACTTCAAATATTATCCAAAGAAAAAATGCTAATATTGGAAGATATGGTCACTGATATATTGTGTACCCATAATCTAGTGTTGTTAACTAAAACTGAAAATATTCAAAATCATTTTTGGTCATTTAAATAAAGCTGAAATAAAATACAAATATTAGATAAATGAGTAGTATATAAATAATATCAAAACAACACTGGCCCAATCATATTTTATATAGTTATCTTTGTTTGGAAGGGCTGTTAAATTTTAAAGTGTTTGGAAATTATATTTGGAGCTATAAAAAAAATGCAAAACGATTGGTTTTCAAATAGATTCCCTGAACACACCCCCTGTGACCCACTGGTTGAACAAACAAAGTTAAACCATTGGTTGAGCTAATGTTGCTTTGTCAGGAGGATCTGGATGCTCAAACAATCTAGTACCACAAAGGCATACTTTATACAATTTTCAAGCTACAAATGGTTTACTCGTATAGTTACATTAAATAAGGATTGCCACCCTTAATTTTAAATGGTAATAACCACTGCCAACATACATGTGTAACAGACACAAATCATATTTAAGCATTAACAGCATTAGAATATAAAAATATTAGAAATATTAAAATGTATTTAATATATCAGTCTGCTGTATATAATTATATACCCAACCCAGGAGACCATTATGAGCATAATGAGCATCATTACAATTCCAGCAGAAGAAAAATCACATGTAAATGAGAGTGAGAAAATGAAAAAAATATGACTGCTTCTACTACTACTTCTGATGTCTTCGATCGCTTTGAGAGCTGGGGATTAAAGCAAAAGCTACCATGAACGCGTGCATCCGTGCAAGTATTTTTGAGGATGCAGTGCCACCGGTCTACCCTTGACACATTGACATCAAGCTACTGTCATGTGACACTCTGTCATTGGCCACCTGGCAGATCCTCCACCTTCTCACGACCTCATCCTCCAGTGACCTGAGGCTCTGGGCCCGGGCCCGGCCTGTCAGGCCCCTCCCTCTGCTCCCCCTGCTGCGGGAAGGTCAAATGGGTCATCGTGTCCTCATCTGTAATCCGCTTCCATTCGTCAGCAGTCGAGGCCGGAGGAGGCAGCCTCGCTACGAGGGGAGAATACCCAATTAGGCAGCTGTCACACAAAGCAGAGGCTGCAGAAAGAGAGTGAGAGAGGAGCGGGGAGAAAGAAAGGGGGAGGCCGGGGGAAAATTCATCCCCTCCTGTTTGTGGAGAGGACAAGCAGCTGCGGGTGCCAATTACAGTGATATGTTAACCATTTCCACCCTAGAGCAGAGGGAGAGGGGAACGAGGTTCTCTAACCCTTGCTTTGTCTCCCGGTGGAATTCCTCTCGTGGGATCTATGTTTACAACCACCGTCACATTCAACTGAGGAACTTGACTCGAATTATAGCACCTCAACTTTTAATAGTGCTGAGCTGGAAACGTATCCCTGTATATCTTTTGCGTTTGTGTGTTTGTGTCCCTCTCGGTTAATGATACAGCAATGCATTTTGCAGTAGTTCAAAGAGGTACTGCTATACATCTAGACAATGAAGACAAATCTCAATCGAAGCGTCATGCCCATTCAAACTCAAGCCAAGTGGATATTCGACAAAACCACACAACCTTAACCTTGCTCAAAACTAGTATTTCTTATTTTTCCACAAATTGAGTTTTCCCCATTTATTCATACAGTGAAAATGAATAGTGTTCAAGTTTAGAAGCCATTTTAAAAATGTTCTGTCAAATTAAGGTTATAGGGAAACTCTACATTTCATAACACAGCCAAAAAAGAATAATAAAAAAATTCAACACAACTGATAAACATATTACAAGGACAGTAATATTTTTAAAATATTTTAATGTTTTTTTGAAAGAAGTCCCTTATGGTCATCAAGGCTGCATTTTTTTTTTTTACGTGAAATAGTATTACAATTAAAAATACTTTATATTTTAAATTGTAATTTATTCCTGTAATGGCAAAGTCATTTTTCAGCAGCCATTACTCCAGTCTTCAGTGTCACATGATCCTTAAGAAATTATTCTGATTTGCTGCTCAAGAAACATTTCTTATTATGAATGTTAAAAAATATGCTTGATATTTTTGTGGAAACTTATGTTTTTTTTTTTCAGGTTTATTTGATAAAGCTCAAAAGAACAACACTTATTTTAAATATTTTCTAACATTACAAATGTCTTTTCTTTTACTTGATAGATCTAGTACATCCTTCCTGGATAAGTAATAATTTCTTTTTAAAAAAATCTTAATGACCCAAACTTTTGAACAGTAGGTTATATTGACAGTATTCAAGGGGTCAATTAATATATGATGCAATTTAAATTTTTTTCCTTCTCTTTGGAGTGTTACAAGCTGATAGATAAGATTCCTGAAGTTGCAAAGACTAAATTCTCAAAGCCAAAGAGATATTCTTTATAAATGTTAAGAGTCAACCACACCTACCTAAAAACGGCTCGTTCTAACACGCCCCAACATGTCTACGTCACTGTGTGGGAAGATTTGCATAACGCCGCCCAAAATGTTCACGCAAGGAAAGAAGGCGTAACTTTTATTCTAGCTGTACATATGGTTGTTGCTGCCGCCGCCATGTCGTGGAGAAGCTGTGTGTTTTGTTGTGAAAGCAAAACTACTTTGTTTGGCCTTCCAAAAGAGGACGATATCCACTTCGTCATACCTAGAGATTATCCGTGCTGGTCGCTGAGGAAATACATCAACCTTGCGCTGTGGATCGCCGGATCGGCTTTCACCTATGGACGAAGCGGAGTCCAGCCCTGGGGTCGTCACATGTGGTTGCCGAAAGCCCGCCGGACGCTCCTTCGTCGAATCCGCCAGCCGTTCCTCACTCTAGGCCGCCGCGTGTGGACGCTGTGCGTTTCGTTGTGAAAGCAAAACTACTTTGTTTAGCCTTCCAAAAAAGGACACGACTAGAAATCAATGGTTACGTTGTATTTACAACACTGTTCCAGAACAGTACAACTCAAATATTCAGATATGTGCAGCGCATTTTGCTGAGGAGAGAGTAGTTTCTGTGAGAGTAGCCTACAATGTCGGTGTCTGTTTCTATAAAGTGGGGCAGTTCCAACTTTGCAAGGACAGTCTGGGCCTTCTGACTAGCAGCCTGAAGTACTTTTTTATATTAAAGAATTTGCCACTGAAGATTCCCCCCCCAAACGCGAGTTTGAGCAGTGTAGAGTAGCACTGTTGTTTGTCAGTTCTCCAGACATGGTTTTATGTTTATTCAGCGCGATACACAACGCAACACATAAAAAGACAGTATAAATCATTATAAACCGTAATTATGTCCCCACTGGATTACTGGATGCAACAAATGCCTCGTTTGTAATGGGTTTTATTGTTTTTTTCTTGTCGCGCCGGGACACAGGGCATCACAGTATGGTAAGGGGTGTAACATTTCCGTCACACGCTTGAGGTATTCAGCCAATCACAATGTACTGGATAGCTGGCCAATCAGCGTACACCTCGCTTTTCAGACCGATGAGCTTTGTAAAAATCGACGCGTTTCAGAAAGGCGGGGCATTGAGGAGCAACAATAATGTACATTGTGTGGAAAATAGTGTTTTTTTTACTTAAACCGCATAAACACATTGCATTACAAATACACAATATAAATGTTCTTTTTAGCAACATCATATGACCCCTTTAATGTTTTGTCAACGTTTTGTACTATCTACTACCCTCTCAGATAATCGCTTCTTCTGTTTGTGAACGGCTATTTTGCACCAGGTGAAAACAACCTTGTACATAAACTTGTTAACTTACTGAAAAGACCCCAACCTTTTATTGTGAATTCCCATGAGGGGTCAGCCCTTAATTAGTGGGGTTAAACTATGCAGCAAAACCCTCAGACAGGTTATGCAGCCCAAAAAGAGATAATCCAAACTTAAACGCAAAAAGAGATAACACAGCAGCAAGCACGGCCTTTATCAAGTTGAAGATACCAAAGGGGACCATTTTCTTATCCTGCAACTCTCTCAAAGACCTCAGGTTCCTCTTTTCTCTACCGTCACAATCTCCTCCTGTTTCACATGCCCTAGAAAGAGCAGGCAAGTACAGTTACCAAATGCTACAAGTTTAATCAGAGATGAATGAGGCGCTGGAAGGGAGATGGAGCTGACTCTAGGCTGAATAATCGCTCCTTTTCTTAATTAAATGATTGAAGAAAAGCCAGCACATTAAAAGGAAGATGGTGCCTGGGTCCCCTGCCTTTTCCCTAGATGAGAGAGAAGTTATTAACACATTAAAGTCTCTGCAGTCATCAGAGCCAAATGTATGAGTCCAGAGGAAGAGTTTTCAAGGATGTGACCAGACAGAGACAACTGTTAACTTAAGACAAGATAGACAAAGCAACTCCTTATAAGACCAAAACTGCAAATTTATTACAAAGCTTCAAAATCATTTCATTCAGTATGCAACCAGTACAGTGAAACAATGCAGTGCCAATGTTGCAGTATTTCTGGTCTAAGCAGTTCATTTAAAACCTTATGACCATATGTTTAAAAGCATGTCAACAAACCATGTTATATACTATAGATGTGAAGCTGATCCTACAGGCATTTCCACTAACATAAAAACACAAATCCCAGTCTGCGATTTCATGAGATTTTGATAATATTTCTAAAACAGAAATAATGATCCTTCAGAAATCATACTAATATGCTGATTTTGGTGTTCTAGAAACCTTTTTTTATTATTATCAATGTTGAAAACAGTTGTACTGATAAATATTTTTGTTTTTGTATGCAAAATATTATGTTTTATTGTGGACTCTTTGATGAATAGAAAGCTCAAAAGAAACAGCATTTATTTGAAATAGAACATATAGCTTTTTTAACTTTACAACTTCTACTTAATTTAATATCTGAAAAAAAACATTAAAAAAAACACTGACCCCCAAACGTGTAATGTTAATTATGTTTTGTCATAAAAATATTTATATAAAATACATTAGTTTTTATTAGTATTTTTGTGTCATTTTATCAGTCACCTTATTTGAAATTATCAATGGTTTTGTGCCAAATAAATTTGAAAATAATCATAATAACATCATCCAACATTTCAATAAAAGATAAAAAAAAGATATTGACTACTTACATTCAATTCAGTTTATCTACTACTTCTTACTAGCTTGTAATATAGATAAATAATTAAAAAACTTCAAACTTGACTATAGTTGCAATTTCAAAGTAGCTAACCCAACACTAGTAATACCCTGGTATGCTTTAAAGTGCTTTGGCGTATTATAGAAAAACAATGGTATATGAATATGATAATAGTTCTGTACCCTCATGGCATATATCAAAGTACCACAGTACCATCATAAAGCCTCAGGAAGTAGCGATACTTTTTCTGATCGTCATGGTAACCTGGCATCTAAAATGTGCAGCGGCTACCCACGGAGCAGCTAGCGGTAGGCCTCCACCACACATGGGCTTTTTATGCACCTCCGACTGTCCCTCCTGTGTTCCTGTGCGCTCTGTACAACGGCCCACTCCCAAAAGAGCTGACAGTACACTTTCCATCAGGTTGACTTAAATAATAATAAGCACTTTTGAAGGACTTGAAAAAGACAAAAGTAATGAACACAACTCAGGAGAGGCAATCGCTGTCCTGACACAGATGGATGGACATGGCCAGGCCTGCCAGTCCTACAGTTGCTAATTAGCAGAAATTAAGTTGGATTAAAAACTTAATTGGGGGGTGATAACAGTGCAAGAAGCAAAGCTAAACGAGTCAGCAAACAAGCATCGTTTACACAGTTGTTCTCTCTCCCTCTATCCTCTTGTCCTATTTTCTGTTTTGTTATTTATTAATAAACGGTAGCAGAAACAGTAGCTGAAATATTTTCAAATGATAACATGGCCTTGGTCATGCCTGCCACCTAAGGCTGTGCAAAAAATCAAATGCGATTTTCATGTGCATCTCGTCAGTAAAGCCGCTTCTGTGATTAGTAGTAAATCTCCCAGCACGTGCTTTCAGATGGAGCGCCATTTACTACACAGAGCCGTAGTTCACTGACAAGCTACGCAAAATCGCGTTCAAAATCGCAGGCAATTCATTGCCGATTATGAACGCGATTTTGTACAGCTTTACTGACGAGATGCGCATGAAAATCGCATTCGATTTTTTGCACAGCCCTACTGCCACCAATCCATGTTTTGCTTGTAGTTTTGGGTTAGAGTGACTAACTATCCAAAAACAGACTAATCGATTAGCATTTATCATTTATTTTATTTATTTATATTTTTTTAACAATGGCACCATAAATGGGACACAACCTTCTTGAGAGGAGTTTTTAAAGTGCTAAAGCATGCTTTGCTTTAGCATGCTAATAATCAGGGGTGTAGGAATGATCTGAAAAGCGGTGGGAATATAATATAAACACTGGGCTTGCTTCATGAATATTAATTAGGTGACAATGATTGATAAGTTATACTAACACATTTTCTGAAAGGCAATTACGTTGGTGCTAGCCATGATACGATTACCATTTACCATTTGCACATTTGCTTAATCCACTGCCGGCTTCACTTGGTGCCAGAAGCTTCCATTTGTTTTTAAAGATGTATAATGTGAACGGCTACAGCCGTCTTCAGTGCCACATGACACTTCAGAAATCATTCTAATATGCTGATTTAAGCAAGAAACATTTCTTATTATCAATGTTGAAAACAGCTGCGCTGATTAATATTTTTGTATTTCTATGCAAATATATTCAAGTTAAACAATGTTTAATGTGAATGGCTAAATTTTTTTCTTGAACAGTTGAACTTTGAACATCCCTTAGGAAAAGCATGTAGTGAACATGCTAAACCAAGGTATTAACACAAATCTTTACTCTGACTAGACGATTAGGGGGGAAAAAAAATTGCAGTTTTGTCCATCTCTATTTTGGTTACAATATCAATATATCATCTGTGGTATTGTATGTACATCACAATAGCATCCGTTTAGCAGAGAATGTAAGCGTATGCCCTCTCAATATCCTGAGTGCTCAGCACTGATCACATAAAATAACTATAAAGGTTTGAAACAGCACAGAATTTAAAGGTGCATTAATTTCGGAGCCGAGTTTGAGATAACTCATACTTAAGTCAAATAAAACCCCCTGACATGACAAACGGTCCTACTGAGAGGCAGCTAGAGAACAGCATGTCTCAAGTTGTCTGCAAATGGGAGAGATGAGTAAAAACGGCTGAGCAAATGAGGCCCTGGCTGCGCTCACACAGAGGAAAGTGAACTGTTTACTCAGAGCACACAGGGGAAGATGGCTTTTACTGCAACCCCATCCTCGCTCCCTCCCTTCCCCCACTCGCTCTCTCAGTAACACACACTATTCCTCTCTCTCTCTCTCACACTGTCTGTAGTGAGTGAATGTCAGAGGGTGAGTGTGCATGACCTTGAGAAGCACATCAGAAGCACAGCGAGGGTTGTGCTGCCTGCAGGCGTCCTTGAACTGCATCTGCAAGACAAAAAAAAAACCTTCACGGTACCCTGATAGATATCTCAAATATCCTGCCTTTCTCTAACGGCCACCTGCACTATCAGTCCCTGTGATGAAACATTTCATAGAGCCTGTGTACCTCTAACCTCACACCACAGTGGAATTGCAGAGTTATCTGCTTGTCTAGCCAGAGATACAATTTGCAATATGAAGGCAGAGATGACATGGCAGAGGGAAATCGAAGTATAAGGGAGCTAAAAAGGAGGTCAGATAGCTTACACACACTGATGTAGTGTTGCACCAATTTGAATGCCATCCATAACAGGGACATGCATGCCATGCCACCCAATTACATTAAGGAGGCATGGAAATGTCAAGGTGCATCCATTTTTGCCATGGCGTTTTGGCCAAAAATGGCTAAAAATATAATTTTTGGTTTTCAAAAAAAGTTGATCAATTAAAAAAAAATACCTCAAAACAATGAATGGCTTAATTTTATTAATAATACATTTCTGTCTTAATATTAAGAATTTTAATAAGAAGAATTATAAATAATACTGCATTGAGAATTTATGTCAGCCATGAAATTGAATTGTTAATTATTTTACACTAAGCAAATTACTTATTAAAAAAAATAAGTAATTACACCCAATTTGACTGCTATCCATAAGAGTGAAATTACATAATTGCCAAAATACATTATACATTATTATAGCCAATGGCTGTAATGGCTAAAATGTTATTTTTGGTTTTCAGAAGAAAAAAAAGAAGTTGATCAAAAAAAAAAAAAAAAAAAAAAAAAAAAGGCCATCAAATCCACAAATTCAATTGACTGGCATTGCAAATAAAGAATGACATTCTAGACAAATTTATGTTCAAGTGTTAATAATAACTGATAAATAATTTCTATATATATATAATACATTTTATTATAATACTTTAAAAAAATATTACATCCAGAATTTTTTATTTCAGCCCCAAAATTTACCTTTTAATTGTTTTTACTAATTAAATGTATACCATTTTCATAATTCCACCCTGCCACCTCAAAGAATGGTATGAATTACTCTGAACGCTATTGCATTAACACTTCGTAGATGCTCACCCTAGAT
This sequence comes from Sinocyclocheilus anophthalmus, assembly GCA_018155175.1. NCBI lineage: Eukaryota > Metazoa > Chordata > Actinopteri > Cypriniformes > Cyprinidae > Sinocyclocheilus > Sinocyclocheilus anophthalmus. The sequence continues at coordinate 7,495 of JADLZN010007587.1, read as the reverse complement.
AGGTGGCTTTTTCTGGGAGTTCAAAAACAGATACATGCAGAGCTTTGAGCGATAACAGATTCTCAGAGGCCCGGGCCCTCTTCCGAGGAAGTAGAATTGACCCCTTCTGCAGAGGAAACCCTACACCCTGCCAATCGTGGCCACACTGGTACCCAGCTGTTCTTGTCCTGCACTTGGGTGTGCTTCAGCCTGCATAGAGCGGTTTTTAGTTTAACCTCACGAGGGTGATCAGGAGGGGACGGAATTTAGTGTTGTTCATCATCCCAGCCTGGTATGGCTGAAAACATGTTGCCAGATATCTTATCTGAAAATACTATGCATGCAGGTTGGCCTGTGGAGCTAAGTTTACACAAGTCACTGGAATGCTAGGACACATTTGCCTTTTACAACACTCAAGTCCAAGTACATACCGTGACAAGAAGTAAAAAACAGAGCTTGTTAATGCTCAAATTGGCGAACACGTAGGAGAGAATCCTTTTTCTTAACAGGAATACGCTGTAAGGATATTTGAGCATAGTGGTATCCATTTCTCATGTGGCAACGGGCTGAACAACTGCCAGGGGTCCTGATAAGGAACTGAGACAGGGTGACCCTGTGATCAGAGGTAATGTTCATGGACAAAATGGAAAGGCTGATTAGTTAAGACTGTCTTCCCCTTTAAGACTAAGACCAACATCACAGACCCATAAGAGGAGGCCCAAAAAGCTGTCGACAACATTTTATATATTATAATGTATATATATAAAATATATAATGGTATATATATAATATAATAATATATATATATATATATAATATATATTATATTATTATGTGGTGTGTGTGTGTGTGGGTGTAGAACAGTATTGCATATTTTTTTTATATTGTCAAATACCTTATTTTTATTTTATGTATTTTCTTTAGGGGCTGAATAATGAAAATACAATAGCATTTAAAAAATTCTAAATAAAAATTAATATTTTTATGTTGCTGAATTTTAACTGAAACACATCCTCTTAAGTCTTAAACAGCTGTCTTAACATTCTTGCTCGGTAGGAAACTTTTTGGTCATAATAACGGAATCTAAAATCACAGCAAAATCATATTTTGCATCTCTATCACTATCAACAAATAAAAAAAAATAAAAAAGAATATTTACCACATCGCCCAGCCAGTGTGATTTTTACACTATATAAATATTTCATATAGACAGTACTGAATCAATGCCATATTTTTATATTTGTAATAACCTTTCAGATAAATGTAATTCTATTTCCACAAGATTCTGAATTCCATTCCTAGACCTTTAAACTTATTTCACTGGGACTCTTTGCATTGTGCTGGAGGAAAATAGGTCACATAGTCTTCCACTTTTTTTGACTGGACAAAAGAAAAGTTCAGCTGAGTTTTATCACATAACTCAGCAGAGACCACCTTCATTAACCCCAGCAAAGAGAGATCAAGCTCTCATATTGCCAGATGTGCTGTGGAGCCCTTATCAGCCAGCATGTATGTGAGACAGGCTGATCTTAATTAAATACTGCTCCTATCCAAAGGCTATGCAGCGCACTCATTTTTACTCCCTTCACTGCTGCATTTTCCCATTCAGGGAGGAGATTATTTCTGCGGCTAATGGCGGAGGACTCTAAAAATCCCTTGCCTTATTAAGTAACATATTGTGCCTCATGCTATCTTAAAGCTGCAGTCCGTAAGTTTTGCCTCTTAGTCGCCATCTCTGTTTGAAAACCTGGAATTGCAGCTGTCTGCGGAATTATCTTCCTTGCGTGGGTTGCTAGCCTGCACGGCTCCAGCGCGGATGAATCTAATGTTCTGAAGAGTATGTGTGGCAGTCAGTCACCGCACCGGTGTGGATATTTACTGTACTTCGCAATCACAGAATCTAGCCTACGTCTTGGAATATGACCCAAATAAGAATTTTCACCATTGGTGGGCGCCTTATCAGCCAGCATGTATGTGAGACAGGCTGATCTTAATTAAATACTGAACACTGAATTCTGAATTCTGAATACTGAATTCATCTGAACAAGTAAGTAACAAGTCTGCCACGTTTGTTCTGACCAACTGAAGAAAAAAGCCTTACCATAAATCTCGCTACCAATGGTGATTAAATCTAAAGTCGTTTTACGTATCACATCACACCTTCAATTTTATTCTTGTTATATCTTTATTCTCAATGCTTAATGTTAACACATCAGATTATGGTGACTATATAGGCTATAATGTTATTAGCTTTTCAATGTCATGCACTGTTCTAATTTTTTTCATAGCTATACGCATTCGAAGTTCATAGATAAGAAATTCCTTGAACCCAAAAAGCTAATTATGCTCCCTTCGAACTGGTTTTCTTTAAAATACAAATCTTTGTAATCCCAGGCTATCTGTAATCAGAAGCACATTTATAACTGGAATAAAATTTCATTTCATTCACATGTGTTTCATAAACACATAATCCTTTATGGATTACAATCCGCCATCAAAATGATACATTTAATTATTCTGGCTGCTGTGAGAAAAGGCTATAAACGATCCGTCACCTGCAGGATCCTTACATGCGATAGGCTAGTAGCCGGGACAACTTCTTTATGTTTACAGACGTGATGTAATGACGCAGTGCCGTGCTCGAATTTCCCACGAATACCTACCCGTACCACTCAAATTAAAAAACATTATTATAAACTGACCATTGTGAATCGGGCTAAAGTAAGGCGATAGTTTTGAACACTGGCTGGTTATGTACTTGCTCAAATATTGATTTCAGATCATTTTTAACCAAAAAAAAGTTACGGACTGCAGCTTTAAGCAAAGGGTTTCACTGGAACTCACTAGAATTCAAAGCCGAGACCTAACACCATGGCTTTGGCCGTGGCAGTTTGCCTCATTTTGGAGCCACACGTTTACTCACTTGTTAAGTAGCAAATGGTGCTTGTTGTTACAATTCTCAATTTCAACTCATCAACATCACTAGTCACATATAATGTTAATGTAATCCATTTTAATTCACATTAAAATATAGTGTAAACAGTATGGTTGTGGATTTGGAACTGTATTTTTTTGTAAATATGTGATCAAAACCTGTGAACTTTTCAGATCACATGTTCTTGCATTCAAAAATAGCTGGATGGAGTGCCGCAGAACGTAACGCAAGAGTAAAAAGATAATTTTTCCAAAGTTTAACTACTTTAAACTTCAAAACATTGTCTTAAATGTGACCCAAATGGCATGAGATGCTGACAAACAACCAAAGACGGTACTTTACATAGACCATCTATTTTAAAACATAGCAGACAGAATACAAAAAACACATCTATTGTAAACAGCCCAAGTCAAGCATGGGCAGAACAACAAAATCAATTGCAAAACATTACTGTGAACTGTCAGCCAGTGATTGGTTTATGTTCACTGATATGGAAATAGAACAAACAATATATCGACTTCTAACACTTTATGTAATATCTATTCAATGCTTTCACTGCCAAAACAATGGTATTAAATTACCTTGACATTTTTTTTAGCATATATTGATATATGTGATTAATTAGCAGGTAATTAATGTGAATTACAAAAAAGCAGTGCAACTACATACTTGCCACATAATTCTTAAAGGCTTTTTAAAAAGTGTGGAATTTTGGAGCAAACTGTGGATACTGTGGTAAATTTTACATTGGTACTAAATTTTCTAATATAGTTCGGCCTGACAGAGCTCAGTGTAAATAACAAGCTAGTGTAAAAATAGACTTTTTGTGCTCTGTAAAATGTTCCCGTGTTGGCCTACAGACTGTGTTTTGTGTCTTTCACATACCTTCCAGTCTGCAAACTGCCTGTCTAACCCTCGTCCAACCTTCAGCTGAGAGGGAGGCAAACATGGTTGACTTGCCACTAAACTTTCCCCGGCTGGATGATAAGCGCTTGTTTAATTATATTCATCTACATGGATCTGACATTGTTTTGCAGCACAAGCTCTGAGTGTAAATGTTTCTTATGCACGTGTCTAATGTTGTTCTGGAGATGAATCATCTGTTGCATATGACTTTGTTGTTCAAAAACTGAAACTTTATCTTTCAGTTACTCATTGTACACACATATGCTTATGGGCTCTCAAATCCTGGTTTTAGCCACGTACAGTATAAAGATCTGGAGTGTGTTTTCTCTCGGCGTGTGAGTTTGTGTTTGACCTTCAGCGGTGGATAAAGGTTGAGTGTGTGCAGGTCTGTTAGGGTCCTCTGTTCGCTCTGAAGTCGCTCCTGTTGGTTTAATGTTTTCCCTCATTTCCCCTGGCAGTTTTTTTCTGAAACGCATGCACTACATAAACAGTTCTTTGTGTACAGACCTGGGGAACGACAGAATGGCACACACATTCAGTAAACAGAAACGTTTGCTCAAACTTACTAAGTCTCAAACGTTCTTACAGTAACTTGTGATTTTTGTAATAAAAGGTTTAATGCTGCTCCATTTGAGTTTTACAAGTGCAAGCCTTTTATTAACCGATACTTTCATGTTAAACTACTTAAAACGGAAAATGCAAACACATGATTCATTAAGAGCAACAACATAAGCAGCGTCAAAATATATTTAGTTAAATTTCAGATGCATGTTAGTATTAAAGCCATGGTTATCCAAGAATTTTCCTCTCATGGGATTCCAAACTACAATTTTCAGAAAAGGAGAAATTTTGATTGTTTTTTTCCATATACTGAACAATAAATTTGTGTGAGAAACAGACAGAAATATTATAATAAGTATTATATGACATGATCAGGCTTGAACTATAGTACACCAGTCATATGGACATTTATACGGGGGAAAAAACAAATCTCAGAAGCATCACGTTTTTGTGCTCCAAGGAAGAGAGGAAGTCATTCATATTTGGATCAACATGAGGGTGTCTTTCTTACACCCTTAGAAGGACATGAGAGTGAACTCTCTTAAATATTAAACTAAGAGACGTTAGACAGTAACTTACAATAGATTACATGAACATCTGACGTAAATGCTGAAAACTGAATATAACCAGAATTAAACCAGAACTGAGCTCATATGCATGGGCGTAATAGTATGTTTGTCAGCTCTCTCTCAATATATTCTGTTATATTGTGTCACTGAACACACAACACATTTGAATGCAGATCACTACAACTTCATGATGTTTTCTGAGTAATATTATGACCAGCGCTTTCCAATTTGTGCTTTGGTGTCTCTGTTCCTTTTGGAGCATTAGATGCTTTTTGTGCTTTTGTAAACAAATATGTGAAATTATCAATCATGCAGTCATGAAAAGTAGGTCATTTTAGATGCATCACTGGTTTTTAACACATGGTCACCGAGTAGGAATGGCAAACCTTTCTGCTTGATGAATGTGAATCAGTCCTAATGATGTTTTGTGTATTTTTGTCTGTGCAGAGATGGTTCACTCGAGCAGGTCTAATCATAGTGAGGAGAGCCCAAGTAACAGCAGCCCCCGTGGACGGTCAGCACAAATATCTCTCTTTGTACCATTGTTAATCACTGATTATTCATTATGTAGTTTCTGCTTCTCCTTCTTCATGTCTTCTGTTGTCCTGTCTCTCTAATGTCCTGGTGAGCACAGCCTTGTTTTCTGTGCATGATATCCTAAATGGGCTGTTGGTGTTAGGGGTTAGTGGTATGACCAATATTTTTGAGTAATCCAGTGAATTGAATACACTGAAAGGTGCTTTATGCAATTTTTACATTTACATTTAGTCATTTAACAAATGCTTTTATCCAAAGCAACTTACAAATAAGGAAAATGGAAGCAATCAAAATCAACAAAAGAGCAATGATATGGAAGTTCTGTGACAAGCCTCGGTTAGCTTAACGCAGCACACATAGCAAGTTTTTGTTTGTTTTAAAAATATATAATAAAAGAAAACATATAGAATAGAAAAAGAATAGAGCAAGCTAGTGTTTTTTTTTTAATTTATTTTTTATTATTTTTATAATTAAAAGAACAAAACGGTCAGTCCTATCAAACCAGGAGTTGCCAAACCCACCAGTATGTCACAAATAATCATGACTGGCAAGCAAATGTGTTACTTAAAAATTTTGGTCGTAAACGTTATCTAGTCAGTCTAGGCCTAAGATCCCAAATAATAGAATTGGCTTGGGCAATCTAGCAAATTGTGTTCACCCTCCGTGGGAGTGTTACAGGATGTTTACTAAAATACTTGCTCCATGTCCAGGTAGGTTGGACATACCCATAATTAAACATATTCACTGAGGCATGGCAGGAACTACACAGAAATAACCGTCACGCATATGTTCAATAACAACGCTGTGTCTGATATGAATCTCTTATACATTTCCAGAAGTTTAGCTCATTCTGTGGGTTCTTGTGGAGATTCTCCAGCGGACATCAGAGGAGCTGTTCTCACGAATGGAGAGCTGAACGGAGAAGCTGTAGACGACACACACTGCTCGAAGACGGCCATCACAGCTTAGCGTGCTGGTCAGATACACACACACACAAACACTCACATCACTCACTCACTCACTCACACACACACACACACCCACACCACACACAGTACACACACACACACACCCACTACACTCAGCACTAACAGTTTTTGTTTACATATTGTGTGTTGTACGTTATCTTTATTATGTTGTATATAATTACAAATACATTCATGCATATATTTACGAAAAATTTTATGTTTATATAATTAAATATATTTATATATAATATAAATGTATATACATGTAAATGTTTTCAAAATATACTGTACGTGTGTGTATTTATATGTACATAATAAATATACACAGTCCACATACATATATTATGCAAACAAAATGTTTTATTTTGGATGCAATTAATCGAGATTAATCGTTTGACAGCACTATGTAATTCACGAGGTTGGCTATTATTTTTGACAAACGTGTAAGGACATACGAATGGGTTTGGGTTTTTTTTGGGTCACCTTTAATAATAAGCGCATCCCACCCTTTATTTTCTCATTCATCCATGCTTCTTTATTCCTCTGATGTGCTAGTGTCCGCTTTAAAAACTCCTGTCCGCAATATAAAACATATAGCAAAATCTCAGTTGATTGACACTGATGTAATCATTTACTTTTTTGTATGTCATTCCAAACCCATACGACTATGGTTAATCTTCAAAACACAAATGAAGATTTTTCTTCTGTAATTATTCGCACGAGTAGATTACATACAAAGTCAACGCAAAGACAATATCAATCAGACAATAGTTGAAGAGATCATTATTTCAGCCGTCTGTTATTATATAGGTCTGGAGCATAGAAAATTTTTTAAATCAGTTGTAGTGGTAGTTGTATTTATGCTGTATGTATATTGTATGCTATCAATAATAAAAATAATAGTAATATCAGTGTATATATACAGTAGTAAAATGTAACACACACATTAATACAGGATCCTAACGTTATTCATCCTCCTCTGGATGGTGCTGTGAACCCAGACACGTTGGCGTTTGGCTTTCCATTGTATTTGGGACTTT
>JADLZN010007586.1:0-102500 GCA_018155175.1 Sinocyclocheilus anophthalmus | reverse complement strand
AGCTTTAACCTCATTGGCTGAGGTTGTATGTTGATTAGTTGATCAGTTTGCAGCTTAATTTACCACAATCCTGAAAATCTCAATTGTTTGTCTTAACTCCATGAAACAACTCACAACTTTTCTTTTCCTATTCTAGTGTTAATGTGTATAGAGAAATAGCTCATAAACTCCGTTAAGTTCCTGGTGTTGCATGACTTAATCAGCATAGATGTTTGGCATTAAGTTTGATTGTTTGATTCATTAGCCAAAAACTGCTTTATGGAAAAGTATTATTTATCACAGCTTTTTAATTAGAAAATTGTCAGCTTTTATCAAAAGCCAGAAAGAAATCTAGGTTTGAAAGAACTATTTAATTAACATGGTCAAGTTCAGAGAGTTTAGCGAGAACTAACAAGACCAAATCTTACATTAAAAAAGAAAACCCTCCCAAGGGCACTAATTTGTAGATAAGTGTCTATTTGCCGGTTACAAGTCCAAGGCCGTGATTCAAGGTCAGCCCAACATTGAGAGCGTTATAACAGTCTCCGCTGCATTATTTTTATGCAAAACTTCATCCTACCATGTGCGCTGATATTTTACTTATTAATCTCTGAAATAAAAACAAGCCAGTGTGATTCAAGTTGCATTGTTCATTGGCACACACGCTGAGAGATCTCAAGGCCAAAGAAATTCGAGCCCTGGGTGATTTGTGCTGAAGTGACCTTCTATTTCTATGGCTCTATCTTTCATTCATTCCATCTCTCTTTTATGTCTCTCTCCATCTACTCACACACGAAAATACAACCATAGTGCAGGATGGTAATCATGTTACCTATAGGGATGACATGTCAAGAAGATATTTAAAGGGACAGTTTACCCAGAAATTAAAAGATGTGTTTCTTCATCAGAACAGATTTGGAGAAATTCAGCATTACATCACTTGCTCACCAATGGATCCTCTGCAGTGAATGGGTGCCGTCAGAATGAGAGTCCAAACAGCTGATAAAAACATCACAATAATCCACACCAATCCAGTCCATCAATTAATGTATTTTAACAGCACCCATTCACTGCAGAGGATCCATTGATGAGCAAATGATGTAATGCTAAAGATCTCCATATCTGTGCTGCTGAAGAAACAAACTCATCTACATCTTGGCCTGAGAGTGAGTACATTTTCAGCAATTTTTTATTTTTGGGTGAACTATTTCTTTACAAAAGTAGTTATTTCAACTTGTACATTACATTTCAAGTCACACCATAGCTTTATGAGAGGAACAGCCTGAAATTTCAGTCTAAAAATGTCAAACTTGACTAACAGCCATGATCGCCATTCACTTTCTTTTTAAGGAAAAGAACACCTTGGACATTCTGTTATAAATAACTGCTTTTGTGTTCTGCGGGAAACCATACAGGAAATCATACAGGTTTCTAAAGACATGAGAATGAGTAAATGATGGCAGAACTAGTCCTTCAAGGCCAGTACAGAAAGATTGAATCATTGTGGATCGCACAATCAAAACCAAAAAGTTGGTGTGTGTGTGTGTGTGTGTGTGTGTATGTAATGACAGTGACAGGCCCGTAAAGAATCTATGCCCTAGAATTCAGTATTTTTAGATGTTTTCTGTGTGATGTTTTATTAAAGTGAGGTTGGATATGCTGACAGAGACCAAATTGGATGCCCGACACTCCCTGAATCTCTCTCAGCCTGTGTTTCTCTCTTGCTCAAAGGTCAGTCTACCTTAAGTGCCGTACCTTTGACATATTCATATTTGATTCCAAAATAGCAGTTTATTTTGGATTTATAATCTGGTTCATTTATTAAACAACCAAGAAGGTTCTGTTCTTTAAATTCAGTTATATTTTAGGGAAAAACAAATAATATGGTTTAACAAATGTGTATATATATATAGTATATATATATATATATATATCTATATATATATAATATATATCTGCTACAATTATATTGGGCTAGGTGGGTCACATACATTATATTTTTGTTATTTTATATCAAACAAAAAATATTCTCAAATCAGTTTTAAAAAGGAGGTTCCCATTGTGTCAACTTACCCCATGTAGTTTCACAAAATGCCCGAGTGCAGGGGACAAAGTTAAACGTACAAACTGAACTGTATCTATTTTTCCATGGGCAATAACAGTATAATTATTAAAAAACTTTTATGTAGCCGGAACTTACACAAAAAAATATCTTAAAAAAAAAAACAATCACAAACCTACCCTTAGAAAAATATTCACTGTTGTAAGAAGTGTGACACAGTCCTGGTTTTCCCCAGTTTATTTATATAATGTGGTTATTTTTGGTATTACGATTCATGCACATCTAACTATGACGTGTTTTGCACCTCTACCTGTGTCACGACTACTCGCTGTCATGTCTAGGTCTGTGATTAATAGGTGTTAAACAAGTGATTTATGAGACTACACAACTCATTCTGTTTTACTACCAGACAGATAGTGGTCGGGTGTAATTGCATCACAGTACCGCCGATCACAACACGGGGGCGCTCGAGTCGTTCTAATGCAAACTGAATGAATGCACTTACGGCACTGGATGTCATGTGTAGGATGCATGCAGGGTGGATCTTCTCCGGGACCCTGTCACTCAGTTTTCGCTAACAATCCGTCTACACATGTAGTGGGGGGAGAAGAAGCCGTAACCATAGCAACAGTACGCTGCTCGAGCGATTTTTCCATTTAGAATATGACAGGAACATCATAAAACTGAGCTTATAACCTTATTATAGACTTACATATTACAATTTGAATCACAACGCTTTAGTGTTTGGTTTAAAACTCCGGTTAACTGTGGGCGGCAAAAGAAAACTTTGGTTGTGTGAAAGAATTCTCAACAGATTATGCCGTGAAAATGACTGACAGATAATTTGACGGCATTGAAAGTCTTTTTTATAACTCGCGCACCGGTGACAGTTACAATTCTTATAGGGGAACAAAAGGGGTATATAAACGTTACTCACTCCCGTTGACCCGGAGTGGGGCGTGACATTGGGATGTTCCGTTTACAACCTTAAACAATATAGGGTCATTAACAGGACCCGTTGCCAAGTGCAAATCCCCGGCGGCGCGTCTCGTGAGCAGAGAAGCGCCTTCCTTTATATAGGAGCGCGTGGCGCCGCCTCCTTTCTCATCCACCGAGAGCAGTCGGTGTGTGCAGTTGTAATCCATCCAGAGTAATTCACTTGCGTGGAGAAGGCGGACCAATAAGGGCGTGAAGGCAAACAAAAGAGGCTCGGATAACGGAAAAGACACCAGACGGGAGCAGCACGCGGAGACGAGGGTCACAACCGCTCAGTTTGATCAGTCTAACAACACCGGACTCCATTCAATCATTGGCATTCATGAAGATGAGCACCGCGAGACCGTCCGAACCGGGACCGTTAGAGGAGATGTTGCGGATGATGGTGATGCACGAGGCGCTCACGGGCAGCGATGCTCGCCGTTACGGTTTCCCGGTGGCTTGTGTAGAATGAGAGTTTGGGTCAGTGTGCAGAAATGTCGGTGCCTTTGCTGAAGATCGGAGTGGTGCTCAGCACCATGGCAATGATCACCAACTGGATGTCCCAGACACTGCCATCGCTAGTGGGGCTCAACACCACCAAACTGACCGCGGCGCAGGGCGGCTATCCAGACCGGAGTATAGGAGTAAGTCTCGGGTTATTTCCCCTGAAAATTCAAACGAAAAGTTAAAATATGAATAGCTTTTAACATGCAAAAATATTTCCCAGTCGCGCATAATAGCAGCGCGTTGCAATTAGGTGTTTTACGATATTTTTTGAATACAAATTTTCATTCTTTTGCATTCTGCTTCATTCATTCTTTAAAAATGTCCAATGCAGGAACGTGTGTGCACGCCCTCTTGCGTGTTCTCGGTTTCAAAAGTGGCGTTCACTGACCTGCTGATTGTGATGTCATGGAATTTCGAACGCTCAGCGTTCTAATTAGCTCTAATGAAAGTTTTATTTTATTTGAATAAACCAAAATTGCTGCAATAAGTCAATAGATATCAGGAGCATTTTTTGTGATTTCATTAGAATGAGGCATGGAAAAGCCCACTGAAAGAAACAAGAAGAGGTTCTTTTGAACGCAAGAACGTGTTTTGAGCACATTCTTATGCTTAAAAAAAGAATAAAGAATGGAACAAATAGGCTATCTATCACCAAATACACTGTAGATGTCATGCAGTTGTGTAGCTCCTTCGTGGTCCAGTCTTTTTCACTTTCATGGACAATTTTAATTTTAATTTCACTTTGAATATTTAAAAAAATCTATGGGGTTTACCATGGGCCAGGGAATATAACAAGAAAAGACTGCAAAAGTCTGTGTCTAGTGTTGTAATATTCCATTGGTTTGGAGATTGCGGAGATTCTCCAGACCTGCATCAGTGAATATTCATCAATTCTCCATCTGTCCCTCACGGTCACCAACTCCAGACAGACTGTGATTGGATCTGTAACTCAACAGCAGTTCAGAAACAACATACAGCTGAACAGGATAGATCGCCTCTCTCGAACAGCTTTCAGTCAAATACGACTTCAAAACTGTGAGCGTGAATGAGGCGGATGTAAAGCTGCTGCGTTTTGATTGGTGGGTGGGGAAGTGGGCATGGTCTGACGTGGCACTAGCAGATGGGATTTTGCGCAATCTTGTGTGGTGTGCTTGTAATGCCAATAAGTCTGGGATTATAAATGAAACTGTGAACTTTAGATGTTGTAATATCTCTCATTCTCTCTTGTCTTCTCACAGGTTTTACCCGCCAACCCTGAGGAGTCCTGGCAGGTGTACAGCTCGGCTCAGGACAGCGAGGGCAGGTGTGTGTGTACGGTCGTCGCACCTCAGCAGACCATGTGCTCAAGAGATGCCCGCACCAAACAACTCCGCCAGCTACTGGAGAAGGTGACCTCCCGACCCATAATGCTCTATTGATTTGCCCTTGGGCATCACGTTACCTACGTAAAGTTGCCAAAGACACTGACTCTATGACAACCAGAGTTTTCCTCCAGAGATCAAAGTGACCTAGAGGCATGAGCCTAACAACTCAGACAATATCATTCACATACAAACACTCAGTTAATGAGTTCCTCTGAAACACGGCTGGCACAAAGGCAAACAGCCTTTCCTCAGAAAGACAATGATGCAACTCCTCGGACACATCAATCATTAGCAGACATGGAATAGCTGCAGAACTCGCTAGATTGCTGAAGGTCACTATATTTGTTATATATTGATGTTCAGAGTCGATATATTTAGATGTTTCTTCAAAATCAGATCATTTCAAGCTCAGTGGAAGCAATGAAAATATTATCTATTTGTTCAAGAGAGGATAACGAATTAAATATCAAAGTTAAAAAATAAACCTAAAATCTTATAAAATATATAGTTATATACAAAATCATGTTTTACAAAAAAACATTTGAAACAGAATAAAATTATAAGGCAAAGCAAGAAAATTGAATTTTTTCAAGAGACATAACAAATTAAATATTTATATAAGTATATTTACTTTTAATTTGATATTAATATATATATATATATATCTATAATTATAGATATATATCTATAATATATATATTATACATATTACATGTGTAGATACAGTGTGTGTATATGTATACTGTATATATATATATAATATATATATATGCCAATCAACATATGTTTTTTTGAGTTTCCAATTTGCACATAATAATATAATAGTAATTTTATGAAATGTGTTTATTTACAAAACATATTAAATATCTGGTACCTGTGTGTTTTAGGTGCAAAACATGACACAATCAATCCAAGTATTGGACCAGCGGACTCAGAGGGACCTGCAGTACGTGGTGAAGATGGAAGATCAACTCCGTGGCCTGGAGACCAAATTCAGACAGGTGGAGGAGAACCACAAACAAAACATCGCCAAGCAATACAAGGTAAACACACAATTAAATGCAAACAGTGCAGATATTTCACATGAATGCACACATCGTTCCACACTTTCGTACACAAACACTGCAGATTGCATGCACACCTATGAAAGGTTGTGTGATTCTTGCGAAATGTGCAGACCTGTCTGATTCGATCCAAACAATTAGTCAACTTTTGGTCAAATGCAATATTTGCATTGTTGTGCAAAAATATAAACATTTATTTTTACACTTGCGACCAGAAAAATACTAAATTAAATATGATTGTATTATTATAATAAGATATAATAAAAAAGCAAAAAAATAAAGGATCTGCACATTTCAGTTTTTCTATAATATAACAGTCAAAACATCCCATGAACCACACTATACTACCTCACACATGCATGAAATATAAGTTTTGTTTGCACTTTGTAACACAAGTGTGAGTGTGCGAGTACATGAGATGTGCGTGTGTGACTGTGTTAGCTAGGTTAGCGAGTTAGCTCCCTGTGCTGAGTGTGTTGTTTCTTGCTTGCAGGGCTAACTATAAAGACATGATAGGAGAGCCAGAGGCCAGAAGAGGCAGGTCTAACCCACGATTGACTGAAGTGGGCGTCAGTCACGCTGTTTATGTCACGATTCTCATATTCTATTCGACATTAGCTGTAAGAAACACTCCTCCCCCCTCCCTTATCCAACCACCAATCAGATCTCCTCATGCATGCTACTCTAAAGAATTGTTACGTATTATTTAGTTTCATTGCTATATTGCTATTATTACTACTACTACTACCATTATTATTCTCATCTTTGCTGGTATTGCTTAAGTTATTATTATTATTATTATTACTCTTATTATTTGTCACTATGAGTCTTTGGTTTTTGAAGTAATATGCGTTTTTGAAGTAAAGAATTTAATCTTAACATCACATTGTTGTATGTGAGTTGTAATTTCAGCATGTGTCCCTTTCTGCTGTTGCATTCTAAACGACAACTAATAAAGTCTTTTCCCAATTGTTTACCGTGTTCAGAGCGCTTGATTTCGTCGATAAATGTTTGTAGATATATCATTTCTATACGGATACGAGTAGTTTTACTGCAGCTTGGCCTCTGGTCTCTCACTGGCTCTACACACACACACACACAAACATAACCTGCTAAAAAATTTCTTGGTTTATTGAAGCACTTCAGCAAAGAATCCTCTTCTTAAAAAATATTTCTCATGGTTCTTGAGGTGCTATATTAAAATGTAAGTTTGTATAACAAAAGAAGTTCTTAAATATTGGCATCATTTGTTGTTAAAGTGGATTTTTAAGCATCTGTACATAAGTATGTGGACACCTTTTAGTTAAAGGATTTTCATCCACAATATCACTTGATGCATAAAAATCAAGACTACAACCAATATAGTCTCTTCGCCTTTTGAAAAAGTAGTACACATTTGGCATACTTTTATAAAGAGCATGTATTATGGAAATAATACACTTTAGAAATCCTTACGTACAAAGTGAAGTAATGTTTTTTAGACATGTTAAATGTTTAGGTAATTGCAATCAATATATATTTGCATGTGCTTTAGTATGTTAGTCAATACATCAACATAAGTATGCTTCCTTAATAATCAACAAAAGATTATTAAAACATAATGCCTTAAAATGTTCTTTGAAACTTTTAATTTGACATTATAGGAGTATAAGTACAGTTTTTAAAAATATAAACTATAAGTAAAAATGTAAACTATAAGTGTACCTTCCATACAATTAATTTAAATAAACACAAAAAGCACATTTCTTTTTCACAAGGGCAAACAAGATTTTGTAGCAGAGTGGGGCCTTTTTTTTTGTTTTGTTTTCTCTACCGAGGTTCAGAAATATGATTTATCAAGCCGTCTGGTGGGGAAAAACCAGACAGACCTGCACAATATGATAACGTTGTTTATTATAAGTTTTGTCATCTGCCACTTTAAATGCTCTAGCTCTTTAAAGTCAGGTGAATTCTGATTGGTTGTCAATGTTTTTTATCATCCATCAGCTAGAAAAAATCATTCTGAAAGTGATTCCAACGACATAGTTCCTTTGTGCCATTATTATTATCAATGTGGTGTGCCTCTGCCATTCTTTTAAAACTAGAACGATATCTTTATCGTCATAGTTTTATCCTTGGTGTGAAGGGGTCTTAAAGGGATAGTTCACCCAAAAATGAAAATTCTGTCATTAATTACTCACCCTCATGTTGTTCCAAACCCGTAAGACCTCCGTTCATCTTCGGAACACAAATTAAGATATTTTTGATGCAATCTGACAGCTCTCTGACCGCATTAAACGTGTGTGTTGTGTGTGTGTTTTGTTTGAAGAGAGAGAGAGAGAGTGTGTGGTGTGTGTGAGAGAGAGAGAGTGAGTGTGTGTAGAGAGTGTGTGGTGTGTGTGTGTGTGTGTGTGTTTGAGAGAGAGAGAGAGAGAGAGAGAGAGAGAGTGTGTGTGTGTGTGTGTGAGAGTATTGTGTGTGTGTTGTGTGAGTGTTGTGTGTGTGTGAGAGAGAGAGACTCTGTGTGTGTGTGAGAGAGAGACTGTGTGTGTGAGACTGTGTGTGTGTGTGTATGTGTGTGTGAGTGAGTGTGTGTGTTAGTGTGTGTGATAGTGTTGTGTGAGTGGTGTGTGTGTGTGTGTGGTGGTGTGTGATTGTGTGTGTGTGTGTGTGTGTGTTAGAGAGAGAGAGAGTGAGTGTGTTTGGTGTGTGTGTGTGAGAGAGAGAGCGAGAGAGAGTGTGTGTATGTGTGTGTGTGTGATAGAGAGAGAGAGAGAAGTGGTGTGTGTGTGTGTGTGGAGAGAGAGAGAGAGTGTGTGTGTGTGTGTGTGTGAGAGAGAGAAGATGAGTGTGTGGTGTGTGTTGAGAGGAGAGAGAGAGTGGTGTGGTGTTTTGTGTGGGTGGAGAGAGAAGAGAGTGTGTGTGTTGTTGGGGTGGTGTGAGAGATAGAGAGAGTGAGTGTGTGTGTGTGTGTGTGAGAGAGTTTGTGAGAGTGTGTGTGTGTGTGTGTGGTAGTGACATGTTGTGTGTGTGTGTCCTGTGAGAGTGTTGTCTGTGTGTACTCGAGTTCCTTCCAAGGGTGTAAACATACTTGACAATACTCTCTTTTCTGGATTTCTGATTCTTCTTCTGACATTACAATACTAAGGTTATGTAATGTCCCACATTTTAGTAGCTAAGTAATGTGTGTGTGTTGTGTGAAGAGAGAGATAGAGAAGAGGAGAGTGTGGGGTGTGTGTGAGATAGAGAGATGCGTGTGGGTGTGAGAGAGAGTGTGTGTGTGTGTGAGAGAGAGAGAAGAGAGTGTGTTTGAGAGAGAGTGTGTGTGTGTGTGTGTCTGTGAGAGTATGTGTGTGGGAGTGAGTGTGTGTGTGAGTGTGTGTGTTTTTTTGTGTGTGTGTGTGTGTTGTTGTGTTGTGTGGTGTTGTGTGTGTGTGTTGTTGTGTGTGTGTGTGTGTGTGTTGTGGTGTGTGTGTGTTTGTGTGATAGTGGTCTGTGTGAGTGTGTGTGTGTGGGAGTGAGGTGTGTCTGTGAGAGGTGTGTATGTGTGTGCTCTAGTTCCTCCAGTGTGTAACATCCTTGACAAATAAGTCTTCTGTTTCCTGATTTCTTCTGAATTAAAAAATAGAGTCTATGTAATGTCCCATTTATATAGCAGTAAACTTGTGTGTGTGTGTGTGTGAGAGAGAAGAGAGAGAGAGAGTGTGTGTGTGTTTGTGTGTGTGTGAGGGAGAGAGAGAGAGTGTGTGTGAGAGAGTTGTGTGTGTGTGTGTGTTTGTGTGTGAGAGAGAGAGAGAGAGTGTGTGTGTGTGTGTGGGAGAGAGAAGAGTGTGGTGGTGTGTGTGTGTGGGAGAGAGAGAGAGTGTTGTGTGTGGTGTGTGTGGGAAGAGAGAGAGTTTGTGTGTGGTGGTGGAAGAGGGGAGTGTGTGTGTGTGTGTGTGAGAGAGAGAGTGGGTGGGTGTGTGTGTGTGAGAGAAGAGAGAGAGTGTGTGTGAGAGAGTGGTGTGTGTGTGTGTGAGAGAGAGAGAGAGAGAGAGAGTGTGTGTGTGTGTGTGAGGAGAGAGAGTGTGTGTGTGTGTGTTTTTGTGTGTGTGTGAGAGAGAGAGAGTGGATGTGTGTGTGTGTGTGTGTGTGAGATAGAGAGAAGAGAGAGAGAGAGAGAGTGTGTGGGTGTGGTTTTGTGTGTGTGTGTGTGTGTTTTTGTGTGTGTGTGTTTGTGTTTGTGTGAGAGAGAGAGAGAGAGTGTGTGTGTGGGAGAGAGAGAGGGAGAGAGAGAGGAGAGAGAGAGAGAGAGAGAGATAGTGTGAGTGTGTGTGTGTGTGTGAGAGAGAGTGAGTGTGTGTGTGTGGTTTGTTTCTCCCGGCCGCCGGTGCAGCATTCCAGCATTACGGCGTGTGCGCCTGCGCGAAGAACAAGGAAACGCAGCAGCGAGGAAAATGTACATTTAGTAGTTATTTCTGATCTTACGATTGATTTCCGTCAGGCTGCTCTGTGAGTGCTGATGAGTATGGTGGAGAACTCTCGTCCTCCTCGGCCCGAGAGAGCGATCTACTACGGCTTCGTGGCTGTTTCTGGGCTCGCGCTCGCTTCTGTAACGCCCCCCATCATCTTCTATCAACTCAAACATCTCTTACTCGGAATTGCGAATCAACTTTTTAAACTGTGACGTTTAACTGTTTAAACTGTTACTATTTACTGTGACGTTACTGTTTACTGTTACTATTACTAGTAACATGTATCCAGTGTTGAGAAGGTTACTTTGTTAATGTAACAGCTTACAGATTACATGTTACCCTATTTGAAATGTAACAAGAAGTGTAACGATTTCAATTACTCTATTAAAGTAATGTTACTGATTTGATGTAACATTTAAATTTCTGATTGCTTTTCTAAATTTCTAGCAAATGTTTTCAGCTGTTAATCGTTCTGAAACATGTAAAGCAGACAGGGTTAATATTACAGTAGAGCTCAACACTGATTACTGCCAGACTTACAGAAGTAACTCATGTAATTACACATTATTTCTCAGTAACTGTAAACGAATTACAATTACATTTATTTTGTAATTAAATTCCATAATTTTGTTAAATGTAACTAGTTACTCCCCAACACTGTTTATATATACACACACACACACACACACACACACATATACAGTAATATACATATAAAATATGTATATATTAATTTCTGGCTAAAAGATGTGAAAGTTTTGAATCCTTGATTTAATAAAGCGTTGTTTGTGGCTGTGTTGTGTTGCTGTCATCAGCTCTGTATGTGGTCTGGGCTGTGGTTCCTGACGCTTGGCTTCACGCCGCCGGACTGACTTACTGGCCTCAGAAGTGAGTGCATCTGATATATGTCCGGTGTTGCTGTGTTGATGAGGTGAGGCTGATGTCCCGCACACGTGTGTTTCAGATACTGGGCTCTGGCGGCACCCATCCACCTGCTGGTCACTTTAAGCACCTGTGTAGTGCTGCTGTTCGGGGTGAACCTGATGAACACGGCTCCGCTCGCATCCGTCCACAACATCACAGGTGACAGGCTTATAATGACACTTCTGCGCTCGCTTGCTTTTACCAACATTTCAAGTGATTTTAAACGTGTTGCATTGTCAAATCAAATGATTTCTCGTTCATTATGTGTGGTATAGATCACTACGCCAGGAGTCAGCGTGCGGGCGAGGATCAGGAAGGAGTGATTCCCAGACTCCGAGACGTTCCCATCAGCCAAATAAACCGCGTCTTTTACCTGGATGCTGGCGCGCAGTGATGCGAGGCGTTTGCTCAGGGTTTAGACGATCAGATCCATCAGCCGCGTGACAGGCCTGAGCTCTGACCGTCAGGTGACCCTCGGACAGACCTGGGCTGCTTTCCCAAAAGCATCGTAAGCTTAAGTACATCGTAGACCATTGAAGCTACGATCAGCTGAGGCTTGCGATGCTTTTGGGAAACATGGCCCTGGGGAACTCGCGCGACCAAAGCACGTTAGTAAAGCTCTAGACATTGAGCTTTTGCGTCTTTCTCAAACACCAAACTCCTGATGTGGTGTCTGGGGTCAGACCGTGACCTCTGTGACCTCAGACTGAAGGGAAACGGTCAGCTCGCTATCTGCATCATCTGCGGTGGGTTGTTCCTGCTCGTCTCCTCCTGCAGACCCTCGTGAGCAAACCGACGGGTGTCGGGTGACCTGTGACCCTGCGACCCGAGAAAAACACACTGCTGTTTTCTCATGCTTAATGTATTAGAATACAATGACTCATTATACTGCAAAAACAATTATATGATAAGTCATGACAACATAAAAATATATCAAAATAAAAAAAAATTCACATTTAAGTTTAATATAATTTAGGTTGTACAGCCAATTTGATTCAACTTAAACATTTACGGCAGCAACTGACTTCTACACAGTCTATTATGTGTTATTCAAACACTGTTGTTATCAATCATCCAGCCTGTTTTAAAAAGTTTATACTGTATGCTGTTATAATTATTAATAAATGGAGGATGCAAACGCATGTTGAGCAATCTTGTTTTTATTTGTGTTTAGATTTTCAACAACATACAAACGAAACGCTTAAAGGGACAGTTCACCCAAACATTGAAATCATCATCATTCACTCACGTTCAAGTTGTTCTAAACTTGCATGGGTTTCTTATACATAAAAAATATATTTTGAAGCACATCGACAACCACAGCCGTTGGTCCCCATTGGCTTCCCATAGTAAGGCAATACAATGGAAGTCAATGGGTACCATCACCTGTTTGGCTACAGACATTCTTCGGAGTGTCTTGTATGTTCAACAGAAGAAGCTCACACATGTTTGGAACATCCCGAGGAAGAGTTAACGTCAGTTTTGGGTGAAGTGTCTCTTTAAGGCCTTTCCCAGACGAAGGCTCTTCCTCAGATCAGAAGTGTGTTTGGTGGCGCGGTATTTCTGCTCGTCTCGTCTCGTGGATCCGCAGCGCTTCCTAAACAGTGTTCTGCTTCGCTCTCGGCTCACTAGTGAGTTCATGTTGTACACGTGTGGATCTGATGAGGTTAATGAGTGTCTGCTTCATCCTCCTCAGAGCTGGAGTCTTCATCGTTGTAAAAGTGCAGTGTGGCCTGAACGGGGAAACTGGCCAAAACCCGTCCGGCCAAAGATGAGACAGATACTCCACTTCCTGGATCTGGGCGAACAGCCTGCGAATGGATGCGAAACGTACGTGTGTGTGTGTGTATATATATATGTGTATATGTCTGTATGTCATGGTGTGTGTGTGTGTGTGTGTGTGTGGTGTTGTGTGTGTGTGTGTGTGGGTGTGTGTGTGAATGTATATCAGTCTGGCGAACAGTTACTAGCATGGCGATTATAGTGTCACGGTTTGCGATAGAGGGTTGGGTGGCTGTTGCGGTTACTGTATGATGATTGAAAATCGCGAAATTACCTCAAACGATTAGTAAATAAACCGCAGAATGTTTTTGCTAATAGTCAACGCACGAATTGCAGGTGTCAAACAGCGCACTGTGTGAGCTCGTTAGCCAGGGGTGTCAGTTGGTGAACCGCTGAGGCAAAATCTTGCGCTCGGTCAGTTGCTCAGTCACAGTTTATGATTTTTTGGCATGTGACAGTGATATAATGCGACAGACTCTCCTAATTCATAATGAGACATTCTTCTAAATCTGCTTATTCTGGCGAGTTATGCCAAAATAAAGCTAGAACCTCCAAGCAACATTCATAATGTTAGATTGTGATTTTACTGGTTTGTTCTGTATAAATAAATAAAAAGTAAGACCGCCAATGGTGATTAATAATAGTTATCATTAGTAACAACAACATAACAAGCTCTTTAATGCAATGTAGTATAAAATTCACACAGAGTGGGAGCTAATTATATTGTAATGTTTTAAAAGAAGTCTCTTCTGCTCAGCTAGGCTGCATTTATTTGTACAGTAAAAATTGCATGGCTGATTCCAGAAGGGGGTCTCAAAAATGTTATTTTACTAACCTATTAATTGTGCTTTGTTGGTATGATGTCTGCTACAATGTTAAAACATTTTTCAGTGTTAAGTAAATATTTTTAAAATTGTTGCTTTGTAATTGATTTTTTCTTTGAAAAACAACCCAAAACAGTAAAAAAAGCACATTTTGGCTGTTATTTATTGCAGTGGTGAAAACCCAATGGGAAAAATCATGGGAAAACAATGCAGAAAACTGTTTGGTATTCGGCCTTCTGCACAGGTTTAATTTTGTTCGGTTATGCCAGAAATTTCCATTTTGGTGCATCTTAATTAACTGATACTATGTTGTCTGTAGTTTCTTGCCATCAAACCCACTGCAGCTCCTGGCAGCTCATGCCTGCTGCTGCTGAAGCGGACCAAAGCCGACTCCAAACAGGATATGACGGATTGTCGGGACTGTAATCAAAACAGTTGAGGTCCCCATTGACATTTCATCGATTCTTTCCTACTATGGAAGTCAATGGTGAGGATAAGCAAACCTGTTGGCTTCTTCAAATTGTTCAAAAATAATCTCTGCTGTGTTCAAACATAAGAAAGAAGACTCATATAGGTTTGGAAAACGGACTATGAGGGGAAATAAATGATGACAGAATTTTCAATTTTGGGGTGAACTATTACTTTAACAAAATTGCTTGGCAACAGCACTTACATTTTCCTCTGAAAGGAAGGATTGCATTTCTCATTGATGACATTTCTTTCTCAGGTTCAGGCCTCATGAGAAATCTGATCCAAGCAGGCCACGGGTGGCTGCACTCATCGACACTCTCATCTCCTTTAAAAACAACGATCTGGGGGCCTGGATCCGCGGAGGTGACATCATCATACGAAACTCAGGGTAGGGGTCAAAACCTCTTAATTGTAGACATGTTAAAAAGCTCCAAATTTAAGAGAAGCTCATTGCATCAATAAAATATAGCAATCTTCTTTTCCTGATAGATTTGCAGACAATGGTGTTGGACTGTCATTTGCAAGGTACCGTGTCGTTTTTCTGTTTGTTAGAGCTGCCAATCAGATACTTTATGATCTAATTAATCGCATATGTGAATAGCATTAAACATGTTAAATTGACAATCATAGTGTTTGTATGTGAGTTCATGTCTATATGAGGAAATGTTCTTGCTGTATGTGTGGCTGGCGGCAGGCATAGTAATTTAAAGGAACATTTTTGTTTTTATTCTGCTAAAACAGTCACAGTCTGATTGGCAAATGTGTGCAAGTGTGTGAATGTGTCTGGGCTAGTGTTTTACATCAACCACCTAAGGCAAGCGGTTAATGAAACAGTGTTTCCCTCCCCTCCTCCTCTTTCTCACTGCAGTGATGGCAGCTACCCTAAAGATGAGGGCTCCAGCCAGGAGGTCTCCCAGTCTCTGTTTGTTGGTGAAAGCAGAAATCGTGGCACCAACGGAGGGCAAAATAAATACTGGGGAATTGGTGGAGTAGACGGAAAGATGAGAACTCTACCAAGAAACAAGTACGGGAGAGAAAAAATAAAGGGAGATTAGTGTTAATAAACTTTTGTCTGGTTTAGTGAAATACAAATTCTTTGTTTAATTGGAATACCTTTTGCTCTGTTCTTGTCAGGACGTTTCCTATCCGAGGTTTTCAGATAAATGATGGTCCAGTGAGACTCTTAGACAGCACATTTCGTGCCTTCAGTCCCACGACTGAGCGCTTCACCATGGCTGTGGGATTCAGCCTGAAAAACATCTGGCAGCTGACACCCAGAAATAACCTGTCGTCTCTCGCCTTCCAGCCTAGTGTGAGTGCACATACACATTTAGGACCTGGACACTGTTCAAATGCTCACTGACACTACTATACTTTGACTGCTAACCCACCTAACACACAAACATACAAGCTACTCAGTTTAACTGCTTCTGTGATAAGATATTCAGTACTACAGAATAAAAACTGTGAACATTGTTTCAAGTTTTTTGTAACATTTTTGTTTATTTGAGTACATTATTTCAGTCATGTTTATTACTCGCTAATTTTATTTTTGAATTTTTATTTTTTATATATAATTTAATTTCCCTTGTAGCAACCATTGTCATTTAGTTTTCACTCTATATATTTTTAGTGCTTATAGTTTCTGTTTATTTATTAAATGATTTTTTTTTATTTTAGTTATGTGATTTTGGGACTGCCCAGGTTAGTGTTAACCAGGTTTATTACCATTAAATCAAATAAAACCATAAAAAAAATAAAAAAATGTTACTTGATTAAAGTAAAATACATTTAAAAAAAGAAATAAAATGAATAAGAACTATATACAACTTTGACTGAAATTAAAATTAAAATGGAAAATATAAAAAAAAAAAATAATTCAAAATATTCATAAACTGGTGGTACTAAAAAAACACGTGTAGTCGGTGTTGTGTTTCAAACACAAAATTTGCCATTTTTATTTTATTTTAATTATTTTTTTGATTTTTTAAATGATAAATATAGAGATTACAGGGTAAGAAAGAGAATAAATGTACTCAAAAAATGGACAGAATCGAAGCTGTTTCTCCTAAAATAATTTTTTTTTTGACAATTAGTTTTTTTTTTGAGTCAACTATAGACTAATTACAGGGACTGGCCCCCTGGGGCAACCTGAACGTAATTGCATTACTAAAAGGTCATAGAGACCATTTCTTTAGAAACCCAGATCTCCCAGATAACACCACCCAGTCTGTCTAGTCTGTAATAACGGTTATTTATCTTAAGTGTTACTAATGCTTGTACTTATTGCTTGTTTCTCAGTGAGAGAGATGACACATCTGGTTGGTCTCTGTTGATTGATCACCATCTGCTCTGGTGCTGAGTAATTAAATAATAAGACCCTGTTCTGGCAGCTGGTATTTAGCATATGTTAAAAAGAGCCCTTGAAAAGATCTTTAAATGTGGTCATATTTTGCTTCACTTGTGTCTAAATGGTACCACATTAATTCTACGTCTGTCCGGTTGTTTTTGTTAACATTTCTCATGACCAGTGATCCTCTTTTAATCATCCAGGTGACTCTAAGAGCATTTTTTGGCCGACCAGGCGAGTGGTTTGAACAGAATGATCTGGACGGTGATAAAAATTCCATCTTTCATGACTTGGATGGTTCGATCAGCAGTTACACAGATACGTATGTGGCAAGGGCTGACAACTTCCTGATCCGCCACCCACAATGTGTGGATGTTACTCATTGGAATGGGGTTGTGTGCAGTGGCAAGTACTCTCAGGTAAAGAAATAGGTGTCTCATTCTCCTTTTGCATTTTCATGTCATGTTATTATGCAAGTACATCACTGTTAAAAAGCTGTGGTCTATAATTTTTTTAATGCTTTTGATAGAAGCCTCAACAAGAATGCATTTATGTAATGACAAATATAGTAAAAAAGTTTTATGGTCAAATGTTTTTACAATTTAAAATAACTTTTTTAAAAAAATGTAAAATGTAATTTATAAGCAAACCTGAATTGGCACAGCCATACTCCGTCTTAGTGTAACATGATCCTTCAGAATTTATGTCTAAATGTATGCTGATTGCTGCTCAAGAAATATGTTTTAATTATTGCTTTTGAAAACGGTTTGCCTGCTTCATAATTTGTGGAATCCGTGATACATTTTTTTAATAGAAAGTTCAAAAGAACAGCATATAGATTAGTATTGTAAATAGATTGTGTTTTTTAGTCTTTACTTATTTATATTTTTTTTTTTACAATTTAATGCTTCCTTGCCGAATTAGAGTATTAATTTTATTGAAAAAATCTAATAAAAATCTTACTGACCCCAAACTGTTGAACAGTATTGTATATCAATACTGTATTGTATATCTTCTTAACTGTTTTTTTACTTTTTAAACAGTGTTACTTATGTTCTCAATAGGTGTATATACAGTCGCAGGGCGCATCTAATCTGAGCCTGTCTATCAGTAGAGATGAATACCCTGATAAGCCAATGGTTCTCAGAGGTATCAGAAGCCAGACAGCTCCTTCTCAGCAGTACCAGCCTGTACTGATGATGGGCAAGAGCTATACGGTGCACTGGAATGGACCTGCACCCAGAGAAACAGTCCTGTCACTGATTACTTTGACCAGTAAGTTAAAAAGAGGAAGTGGGACCCCCCCCCCCCCCCCCCCCCATATCTGAAACAGAACATTAGTTGCTAAACTAAATTATGCCTTAGTAATTACTCATGCCAGATGTGATTATTGACTGTGTTGCTCCTGTAGGGGTGATTGGGCTCTTCTCGGCTTCTGCTACCCCAGTGAAACAGTCTTCCAGATCACATCAGACATCTACAACAAGCAGAACAACAGCTTCGATGGCATAGAGGACTATGGCCCTGTATCGTCCATTTCAGACCTAGAGAAACGACAGCAGGAGAGGAAGTACTTTTTCGACAAATCTGTTGGGTAGGAAAAAATGTATTTGAAATGTTAACAAGCCTTTATCAACATATTGATTTCACAAAAAAAAAGCTGTAGGAATCACAATAGGTCTATGCATTTTATTGAATTGTAATTATTTTTAAAGGTATTAATATCACTTTTAATAGAATATAAAAATTCGAAAGCATAAAACACTAAAAACTAAGGTCCTGTTTACGCTAGAGAGTTTTCGTTTTAAAACGGCATTTTAGAATGAAAACGATCCTTGTCTACACTGGCGTTTTCACTGCGTTTCAGAAACGATCTCTGTCCACACTACACAACCGAAAAAGCATGTTACATGACCATTAATGCAGGTACCACCATAGATATGTAGAGGTAGATGCCCTATCCTCCCAATATAGATGGGAGATGCTTCTTGTGCTTGGAGCGGTCGAATGGAGATCTACCTATACATATCTATGGGTACAACAATGAACATGATGTTATGTTTACACGGTCATCAAGGATACGCAGAGCGAAAGTGGGCAGCCACGCCATCGTTTTCAAAAGTCTACGTTTTGGTCCGTTTACACTGAAACGCAACCCAGGAGTTTTCAAACTAAAACGGGGTCTGCAGAGTTTTCGAAAGTCAAAAGCCAGAGTAGTGTAAACGCAGCGCAGCTGGTTAGAAAGTTTGTGCGTGTTTAAAGATTAAAACTGCACTAGTGTAACGTTGTGCTCAAATCCTTTTTTTTTTTTTTTTAATGAGCCAAGGGAATTAGACTCACAGCGGTTATAATATCTATAATATAATATATATAATATGAATCGTTCCCTGTCCCCTATATAGTACACTACGTGCCATTCACTGTACAGAAAATACTAATTCTGTAGACAAGTGACCGATTTCAGCCACGGCTTCAACGTCTATTTTATAGTGTAGGGGGCGGGGCTTCTGATTCTAGAGAGCATTTGATTGGACATAAAGTTTGATGAGAAGCTGAAGTACGATTTGATGTAAAAAAAAATCGTTGAGCCGTTTTGGGCGGAAGTGACGAACTGCAAGCTTTGAACGCTTATATCTTCTAAATGAGAATGTTGTCACTGTTTTGGAGCGCACTGCCTTATAGATAACCTTAAGACTAACATATTGATACTAACACCAAAAAACTTTCATTTTGATTTCATAGGGACTTTAAGTGTTAATTAATAATTATTAGATGATGGAAAAGGTGCTCAGTGTAACATGATCCTTTGTAAATCATTCAATATGCTGATTTGTTGCTTAAGAAACATTTTATTATCACGCCATGAGAATGAGACAATGTGTTCTGCAGGGTCTATCCGATGCACAAACAATCAGAGCCATGTTTTGATCATGACACAGAGCCACAGTTGTTTGTACACTTTTCGGTTTTGGGGGGGGTGGGGGGAAAATGAGCCCATGAATGGCTTAGTTATTGTTGTCTCCAAGTTACTCTCTTAAATATCACCGTAATTGATGTATTACTAGGGGTGACCATATTTTAGTTTTCAAAAAAGAGGACAGTGGGGGCAGGATGCAGAAGCGGGGTTGGGGTGGGGCTGTTGTGTTTGAGGGGGGTTAAAGTAGCCCCCAAAAGACTCACAATATGTCATTTCCATAACTAAAATACATAGGGCCTATTTTACAGTCACCGTTTTGCAGATTGATTTTAAACACAGCTAAAGGCTTCCTACAGTGGTCATCCTTCGACAAAACTTAACATGCTACACAGTTTTTTATTGTAGGTAGAATGCAAAATGTTTCAATAGAAGCATTTTAGTCAAATGTAATTTATGCAATTATTCAAACCTTCAACTCACGGGAGAAAATCAACCTGCCGCAAAGGTTTAAAATTAGCCCAATTCCGTGGGAAAAAAATGCGGATTTGTCAACCCTGCATCCAACACGAGTTGCATCCAAAGCGATTTAAATACTCCGCATATTGATAGCGGCTCCCAGATGCGTGAAAATTATATTCAACATTAGAATGTTTGTGGGAGCAGGCGGTGATGGTCAGAAATTCGGAGCGGGTTTAAGAAAACAGTCCCGTGCAGGGCTCATATACAAAAACGCACACAATGAATGGCAACTGTAGAAAGCAAAAGCCGAATCCTGGACATTTTGGGCGATTTAGAAATCCCGACCGGATGCATTTTTTTGGTCCAAAAAGAGGACATGTCCAGGGAAAAGAGGACGTATGGTCACCCTAATGTATAACATTTTGTGTTTGCTAATTTTCTCCCCATACCTTGGGTGTTAATTATGTTGTCCTACTTCCCTTTAAAAATTTTTTTGGGAAAAAAAAAAAAAAAACAATATGTCAACAATCTCCAGATCAAATGTTACAGTGCAGTCTGAGACCGTCATAAGCCTGTGTTTAACTGTCCAGTTGTTATGGCGGTTATGCCACGAGCTCGGCACAGACGAGACGGCCATAGCTACTGCTCCACCGCAGGCTGCGAGAGAGTGAAGATCATCGCCACCATACGTGCCAACCAAAAGACTCAGACCTGCAACTGCACTGCCAATGCCTACCCCAAATACAGAAAGCCTGCCAGCAACATAGTGCCTATGCCAAAGCCTAACACAGAGCCCTGCAGAGCCTGTGGGGCCTCACAGGTAAGTACGGTCCAAACTCCATATGAACGGGCAGGATCATTTGTGTGTCTCTGTTTGAGTGGGACTGGCTTTGAACTATGTGCCAGATAGACATACTGTCCATCTGCCGTCCTGTCCGAGAGACTTACCTTGCATTTTCTGGGTAATTGTAACAGGGAGCCATTAAGCTGTCAACCCTGAGTGACTTTTATTTTCCTCCCTGTAGTTTGCCTTCTCCAGTGAACCATGGAACAGCTACCTCCAAACCCAGATCAAATCCCTCAGTGTAAAAGAAGAACAGAGTAATGACACACAAGCCTTTATCACTGTGAGTGTGATTATTCAAAGCATTCATTTATTCTTGGGAAAATCAGTGTAAGAACAGAGAATACATGTTTAGATTTATTTCCCATTTTTAAGTTGAAGTATTTTGAGGCTGCCAAAGTTATAGAGTGTTAACTATTATAGTTCAAATCACTTTTAATTCGTAAAACAAATTTTCCAGGGATGTCTAATGTTATCACTAGTACAACGTTTTACGATTTTCGTGTTTACTGATAACATTTAAAACTTTCTCAATTGACTGTTTTTAAAAACAAAAATTAATCTGTGGCCATTTCTACTTTTGTTTGCAGTCATAATGTATTTGTTTCGTTTCAGTTTTTTTAAAATCATGTTTCATATATATTAATGATAATAAAGATGATTTGAATTAGTGCTTTTGGCCAATTTTGCTGTGACGGTGGGGACAGGTTGCCGCTTTTAATTTACAGTGTAGAGGAAAGAAAATTAGAATATGTATTTATCTTCATTTATCTTGCTTTTGTGGTGCATGCAGAAATGAATGTTGTTAACATTTAGAAATTGTTTACAGGACCTGTTTTCTCTTTTCCTGTCTTATAGGTGAATGCAGAGAGATTTGACCTCAAACAGTCAGGGTTCCTCATAGTTACTGTGGACGCATGCTCTGGAAAAGTCACAAAGAGCTCATTGTTTACGACGCTGGACACTAAAATGGAACAGTATTTTAAAACTGGAATTATGAAGAGGTGAGGGGTGAAAATTTTGGTTTGAGGCTTTAAACTGTTTGTCTAGAGGTTGGGAAAAGTTGGCACTGCAATAGTTGAGAGGTGGCATAAAGTGTTTATTGAGGGAGCTGGTGATGAGTGTAAGGATTTGTGCAGTGCCGATTTTATTTAGTATTTACACTACTGTTCATAAGTTTGGGCTCAGTAAGATTTTTTTTAATGGATTGTCCATGAATGAGTCCATGAATTCAGCATTTGTTTTAAAAGGACGAGTTAAAGGACATTTCAAATAAAATAAATACTTTTGTAGGGACAATGCTGTTTTCACATGTGATAAATAAGGAAATGTTTCTTGTTTTTTTTTTTAATCACTAAATCAGTATATAGAAGATTTTAAGAAGGATCGTGTAACACTAAAGACTGGAGTAGTGATGCTGAAAATTCAGCTTTTCCATCACAGGAACAGTTATTTTAAAATGTAATATTCCACAATTTTACTGTTTTTACTGAATGTTTGAACAAGTAAATGCAGCCCTGGTGAGCATAAGAGACTTTTAGAATACTTTTAGAAAAGATTAACATTAAAAGATTTTATCAACCCCAAACTTTAGAACAGTATTGCATTTTCACTATTTTAATAGACCTTTTATTTTTAAAGGGGTCATGAACTGCTTATTTATTATTTTACGTACTGTTTTCTGAGGTCCACTTATAATGTTATCAAGATTCATCATAATTTAGAAGTAATAGGGTATTTTCTGTCCTGTTTTGACCCCCCTCATCGGAACGCTCTTGTTTGAATAGGCGTGGCAGATTGTAGACTTGGATGTAAACGCCCACTGCTATGATTGGTTAATAGTTGTGTATGTTTGACAGCCTCCATCCTTCACAGATGGACGCTGCTGTGATTTAGGCTAAAATGCATAAATACTCAGTAAATATCAAACAATCTGTAATAACAGACAAAGCAATAGTGACCACATAATGAAATCGTTGCTCACACTTGGTGGTGGAACATTACGGTAGATCCAATATAGTCGACAGCATAGTCTTTTAGTTCAGTCGTTGTCTGGAAAATCCTGATAATCGAAATTGGCCATGTTTGTAAACGACAAACTGTTTCATTACTGTTCCCTCATGGTGGGAATGACTGCCCAAACTCAATGTCACGGAGCACGAGTCCGGAACCATCTTCAAGAAAAAATTAAAAACACTTTTGTTCCATCTTTATTTGGCCCTCTAACTCTAGCACTTTCTATTCTATTTTAATTCTACTTTATCTTCTTTTTTTATTAAAAAAAAACAAAAAACACTAGCTTTCTATTTTTTTTCTATCTACTTGTTTTTCTTTGTGTGAGTGTGTGTGTGTGTATAATAGATACTGTAGGATGTATATATATATATATATATATATATATAATATATAATATATATATATATTATATATATATAATATATATATACAGTATATATACACCTTGCTACGTGTACTGCGTTAGGTGTACGGCTAACCGAGACTTGTCATTTGCACTTTAAAATATATTGCTGCTCTTTTGTTAGTTTTGACTTTTATTGTCCTTATTTGTAAGTCGATTTGGATAAAAGCATCTGCAAAATGAATAAATGTAAACAATCCCGATAAAATGAATTGTGAGAGCAAAGGACCAGCGTCTTACGACTGACTAGGTCTGGATCATGTGTTTTCTTCAAATCTTGGCAATGCACTGCACAGTGTCTTGTTGTCTTCGGAGCATCTTTATTGTTTGGTTTCTGTGTAGACCTGCGTTTGCCTCTCTTGTTATTTACACTGCATGCGTGAATTGGTGGGCGGGGCTAAACAGGCAGCAGTGTAGAAGCAGGCGTGGATCTTCTTCTGTGGAGGTGGTGTTTAGCCACACTATTACATCATAGAGTGGTACATTCCACAAGCTGTCGTTTTTGCAGACTGGCTTAAATATGAGTTGTTGTGTTCGAAACGATGGAAGTGTGAGTTCGGATAAAATTATTACAGAAGTGGCGCTTTTATGCACAGGTGACCACTCTTAGTATGTCAAGTATGTGTCATGTGGAGTGTTTTGATTTCTCAGTTTCTGTGGTGAATTTTAAAATAATGATTTATGGTGGGTCATTTGACTTGTAGAAATCAAAATGTCCATTCTGAGGCTTTTGGGACGTTAAGAGGTCACTGTGCTATAAAAACGTTCTGTAAGTTTAAGGTAAGTGATTTCCATATTTCACTGTTTGGACTAAATCAGGTTGGTTCTGTGTAGGTCGATAGTTCTTCTTGCAACAAGAGGTCAGCCTGCTGGCATTGCTGGTGCTGCACAATTTCTGGTCCCTTTGGGATTTGCTAAAACACCAGATCTTCAGAAGAAAGGTAAGGTATTTCCAAAACAATAAACTGCTGTCAGGATCTGTTTTTCCTTGATGAGGATCACTCTGTTTGCTGATTCCTATGACTGTCTTTTTATAGACGCCATTGCTTTCTTTGGGTTCCTCGGCCAGGGAGGTCCTTCACCACAGCCATGGTCTGCTCTGTTGGCCTCCCAAGATACCAAGGTGCTGGGATTACAGGAAAGGTTCATTCCTCTGGCCCTAGAGGAATACTCTTGTCCACCACAAAAAGGCCCTCCCACACGGATGGATATTGAACTCCTGAGAAAAGCTCTTAGCCAAAAGTGAGCCTTTACTAGATGTGAAAAAACAACACAACCAGCAAATGAATGTGAATTTATGAACGTAATTTATTTCGGCAAAGGAAAGCGCTAGTGGACTTTGAACAAGTATTTTGTTAAGCGAGTGAATGTATTTGTTTGTTTTGTCGTGCGTGGTTGCATTTTGTCATAAATGTTTCAGCACAAAGTGATGCACTTTTTTCAATACACACCAAACAACTTCATTTCAAACTGGACAACAAAAGGACAGGACAAGCTAGAAGTACATCAAAGTACACCACCTGTGCAGAAGTACAGCACAACACAATTGGTCATTTGGTGGCTTCTTTTCCTCCTCCAACCATCTGCAGGTGTAAATGACTCTCAGATTTCCTTTTCTGTTATTTATTCCTCTTGATTTAATGGGACGTGCCATTATTTAATTACGTCATTTTGGGTTTCACTGCTGCTGGCACATCAATGACTATAGTTTCACCGTTAAGTATTTGACCGTATTCATGTTTCATTTCAACACGAACATTATCTACAGCTAAATACTTTTTCAAAAAACATTGTTTCCTGTCATGTATGTGTATGTGGGAAAAGGTGTTTAACCAGTGAAATTTTGTTAGTTGTCGGGTCTCTTGCCATTCAATGCACCAAAGTTTTGTATGACCGGTATTAACAGAATGGTTAAACTTAAAATGAAACATTCTGTCATCATTTATTCACGTTCATGTTTTTTCAAACCCGCATTTCTGTCTAAAGAATCAAAGCGAATGGTGATCTAATTTCATTTGGTGTTAAAAAGACATATTGGTTTGGAACAACATGAGGGTAAAACAAGACAGAACTTTATTTTTAGGAGACCTGTCCCTTTAAGATAATGCCGTTTATCTGCCTTTATAGTGCCATCAACATCCCATATGAACTGTATTGTCATTATTGTGATTGAAATGTAAGCCTGAATTGCCTGTTTGTGACGTTTTTGATTTGGGTTGAATTAGTTAGGCTGTTTGTTAATCACTGTACAATGAGTTTTATTGGTAGTCTGAAACAGAGATCAGTTTTGTAAAGTGTTTCTTAAAGGTGCAAAAAGTGTTTCCTCCGTATATAGGTGTTATTTCCTCCAGAATTTTTTTCATTTGTAAAATGCTCTCTTTTTTTTTTTTTTACTAGTTATGCTTTTGTGCTGTAATTCGATGTTCTGATTCAGATCAAATATTACAAAGCTTATAAAACAAAAATGCGTATTTGTAAATCATGTGTTGGCTTTTGTATTCGTGACAATGTAAGCGAGGCACAAACTACTTAGAGGTAATTATATGACCACTAGGGGTCAGGATTGCTTTACAGGTATGTTTTAGTGGACTGCAAGTATTTCCAGCAGGGTCTCTTCCCTGTTAGCTGACGACTGTCAGACCTCATCCAGGACAGCGAGCTTGGTGCCATAACGAGAACGAGATTTCAGGCATACCTGTCATATCAGAGGGAGTGTGAAATATGAAGTGAGCCACAGACCCGGACATTCAGATGTTAGAGCTCATTAATCACGTAGGCTTAAACCACACACACATTATAACATCGCATTCCTATTTTTTTTTTTTTACTACCTTTCTTAGCTTCTTCATCTTTCTTTTGAAAGATTATGAATGTATGTTACATGATAAGCGCTAAATGACTTAATTTAAATGCCTTAGAAGCGACTCGCTTGCTTACAGACTATATTTCTGTGGCTTCATTTGACACTTAAATCTATTTAAATAATATAGATACGACATTATTTTGTTACTAAACATATTTTAGCTTTGCAAAGAGACAAATTTGATCAGGTCACATGCATATTGACCGTGTTGTATAGATGTTTTTCGACAGGCATGCGAAGGCTCTCAATAAATGTTCCCGCCGAAATCTTTGGCGCGCGCGGGCATTGTCATCACGATTAACTTCTGTCACGCTGCAGCCTCGCAGTATTCACACAGATCTCAGCAGGGCTTGTTTAGCAGTGGGCTGACAGAACCAGAACAATAAAAGCAGCTCACTCCTACTCAAATGCTACCCGTGAACCCTATTCAACACTCTGATAGTCGGTTTCATCGAAGTCTGAGAACGTGAGGCAGCTAATTGGAATTGCAGCAGTGAATCTGGGCAGATTTCTTGTGTTCTAAGTTAGATGACTGGCAAACAAACCACATCCGTGTGATCTTTTTATATGAAGGTAAAGGTCTTGTTAGGTATTTCCCAAGCTTACATACTGAAGCTAAAATACTGTAATACTACAAATTATTAGTATTCATTTATTCATTCAAGTGGTTATTGGAAGCAAATTAATTTGTCTGTTGCTTGATCCATATAGACATATGAATGTACTATGTATATCAGGACTGTGTGTGTGTGTTCTGGTGTTTATGGTTTATGAGGACATAAATGTGTAAACCTAAAAGATGTTTTATGAAATTGAAAAATTGCCAATAGTTTTCTGAGGGGTAGGGTTGGTGTAGGGCGATAGAACATATACAGAGTTCTAGCATGAAACTCTAGATGGCGCAGTCCGATAGGTCTAACTCAATCTGACCTAATGACATCCTTATCGCATGGCACAGCTGATTGGTTCGCTCCTGTATTGGTAGCCAATGAGCTCACTGCTCAGCATTCAAATATATGACTAGGGCTTACCGTAGCAGTTGCAGCTTGCTTCAGAAACCCCCCACCTTCCCCAGCTCCACCTGTATAGGTCTGCTACGAGGTGATTCATGTATGCTATCTGGGGGTTATTTCATGTATGTTATGTTTGCAGCAGCAATATTTCTTACATGCTCACAGCAGCATGTTGTGGATGTATTGGCAGTAGCAAGTCTCGGTACTTGCTCTGCCGCAGCAGCAGCGTAGCAGATCTATTCCACCAAGACCAAATACATTAACATCATGTACATTACCATGCCAATCCCTCCGAGAATTGTCATTTAGAGAAATGGTTTGCACAGTATAAAAACCATTATGCCTATGGAGTGTCCCCATAAACTACATATGCAAGAATGTGTGTGTGTATACACAATTACACATATACATTTTCCATTTCAAAATTCCCTACTTTTACAGACTCAAATTTCCAGACTTCTCTGAAGATTTTTCCAACCATATTTTTTAGTGAAAAACAAATTTTAATATTTAATGACTGAAGGTTTAAATTCATAATTCTAAATTCACATTTTGATACTCTCACAAATGTTGTCACAGTACCAAAATTTCAGTAGTCTGTACCAATACCAGAAAACAACTGAACTGAAATATTAAATAATTTGTTTATTAATTTATTATTAGTCTGCACGTACACTCCAAAATCTATTTTGACAATGACATCAGATTTTTTTTAGACCTATCTGTTATGGTTATCGTAACAAAAGATGGGATAATCATTGCAATTTTGGATTCAGTCCTGCATTTAAATATTTTGCAATCTTGCAAATATTCCAGTTATAATCAATGAAGATGTCCACATTTCACAGTGAATCTCTTATTTACATTTTGTTGGTTATAATAAAAATATGAATAAAAATTTAATAAAAAATCCTGCGTTTCGAGTGGTGTCGAGCAGATTCTCACTAACTTCGCATTAACACCATTACAAACTACAAACAAGCCTCAATGAAGAAAAGTTTGTTTTGAATATTTGTTTTAATTATAAGACATACAAATTTGTTTACTTATAAAATTGCATTGCAAAATTTTCCATCAGGAACAGAGCGAGACTAAAAATAATTGTAATAATTATTATGATTGATTATAAATCAGATTATAAATATTCTGCTCAACTGAAAATATATTAAAAGATTGTTTGATATGCCTCCACACTTTTTCATGAAAAATACTCAATTTTAGAAAGATTAGAAATTCTCAATTTTATATTTTAAAAAACATAATAGGGGCAATAGACTGGAAGCAAACATTTTTCCATACTGTTTTCTTTTTTCTTTAATTTTCCAGACCTGGAAAATACTAAAATCAAATTCCATACTTTTTCACACTGCGTAGAAACCGTGATTGACTAAATGGTATAAATGCAACAAAAACATGAAAAAGAAAGAATTACACCGTTTACAAACCAATTGCATGTTTTGTTTTTATTGAAAGTGGAATCTATTAATTGTAATCTACAAATAATTAAATACCAATTGTGCTAGCTTTGTGTGTTAATAGACAAACAATAAAATATCATTCTCCATTTTTTATTACACACGTAAGTGATACAATTCATTAAGTTAATTAAAAAATGTAAAATATAACCATTAGACACATCTTCATGGGTCTACCAGATCAATGCCATGTAGCAATGAACAATCTGAATTTTGAAATGTTTCGAAACCAAACCAAGGTTTGAAACAATATGACAAAACAAATCTCATTTGCAGAAACCACATGACTTCGCTAACAATCTTTGAGCCACTGATTTGAAACAAGAGATTTGTAGATGTTTCAAAGCTTAATGAAGCAGTGTTTCAAAAGTGCCCATCACTAGCACATGTGTAATTAGTTAAAAATGCAGGGATTAAGGGAATACAATGACACAATTAGTCCAAATATATAATTAGTAATTGTTATATATTTATAGTTATCATCATAATAATTTTCATTTTTTTCTTGAAACTTATGTTGGACTAAGGAAATTCTCATTTGAATTGTCCAATTCTGATTTCTATTGCACACCAAGGGTGTCAAGACACTTCAATTTAAAATTCGCAAATTGAACTGAGACCTTCTTATGTTCAGAAGTCTGCTGTATGGTGTATATGTTTGCACCAGACTGTGTGTATCACACATTGTGGTGCAGCAGACTAGGATATTCCTACACAGTTCAGGCATGGGGTTGTTAATAATTAAATGACTCAGAAAGTGACATAGGGGTGTGCTACTATGGCAACATCCTCCCCCCGCAGAGGAGCCACTTGGTGGGGTAGTGTAAATGTCGACTCCGTCTAATGTCAGTGGGGTTTGTCAAGTACACCAAACTGCCCGTTTTTGCAGGCTCCTTCACTTGTGTAAGGTCAGTCTGCTGGTTTTTATTCAGTAGGCAGGAGATAGTTCTGCAAGGCTTTTGAGTGTGAATTCAGTGATCCTGCTAAAGGCTGTTGAGATTTCTGACTCCCCTTCTGATATGTGGCCCATTGCCTATCGAAACCCCCAAACAGAGCGAGACAGTAAAGTGATTTCTCTAGGCACTCAGCACCTTTTACAATACATGTCAGGAAGGAGTGTTATAATCTTCTTTCTTTCCTTCCTAGGTTGGCATGTTCACAACGTTTCCTAGGCTTAGGACTGATATCTTGATGTATTATACGGTGGTTTCTCGAGTAAATGGCTTGCATTTTTAGGGTGAGTATTTCTGATTAAGACAATTGTTCAACATAACATCTTGTTTATTGCTAAGTGAATAAAGTAATGAGTATATTCAAAGTAATCATGCTGACAATTCTAAAATATGTAAATGATTTGCAGAGACAAGTCTTATGGCCACTTGGAATATTAAAAAAAATATATTTAGTATTCATGATGTGATTTTAGAAAGCTATCAAGCTGTATTGGTTCTACTGATCAACTGTGCAGTCATGCGATGTAAGCACTGGACCTCTGTGTAACAGTGTCTGGTTGCCATGGAGCTTTTTAGGATTATTTGGATCGCTGATGGTCCGTTTAGACCTGATGGGTCCAAACATATGGGGCCTCTTCTCTGTATCATCACATCATCATAGTGCTAAAGATTTTAAATGGATATAAACAGCTCACAGTGCTGATTGGGTTTTAGGTACTTAAATGAGAATATGAAACCATCCCATGGGGACCAATCACAACTCTCCTTCGATCTCTCTGTCGCTCGCTCACTCTGGCATCGTTGCTAATTGACTCATCACATTATGGTTATTATAGAGCATGCTCATGGCTGGTTGCACTCTTTACTCATGATAACCCCTTAGAAATTGTCCATCTTTTTTGATGGACCGTATTTGAGAGAATAAAAGCACAAAAGAGAGTTCAGCTTGCCTCTGGGCCATTTTAAAAGGCTTAATCCACTGCTGTATAATACAGCAATATTGTAACTTTCTTAAACGCTTCCAGTAGGATTTAATTGTGACCCAGTTGTAACTTTTTAAAAGAGTAGTTCACCCACAAATGAAACTTCTGCCATCATTTACTAACCCTCATGTCATTCCAAACAGATTGCTTTTAAAACTTGACTGATTTTCAGTGAATAATGACAAATTTCATCCTGATCATCCCACAAATCTATTATATGACTTCCCAAGTCTTGATACTTTTCTTTTTTCTTTTATTGTTGCTTTTTTAGGTCCTATTTGTAGCTTAACAGCCCATGGTCTCTGTATGACTTAATTGAAACATTTTGAAAAAAGTTATAAAAAGGAGCATTAAAATTCAACAAAACATTTACTTTAGTGGTACAGCAAAGAAAGAAAGTCTTGAAACATGGAATGGCATAATGGTGAGTACATTTTTTTTTAGCTATCCCTGTAAGATTTTGATATGCATTTTCCCTTAAGAAACTCACTTACCCAACATTACTGTGTAAATGCATAATATTTTGTGGCTTACTACACATTTCATCAGTGAGTTTCTTTTTGGTTATCTATCAAATATTCATACCAGTCTGCCAAGTTTCAGAGACTCAACTTCCTCTACTCAACTGAAGCAAGATTTCTCACTCGCATTAGATCCCTTTGATGGAGGAGCATGGAAGCTAATGTGTTTTGCTCATCCGGCTCCTTCTAGCCATGACAACTTCGGAGACAAGCCAAATCAAACCAGACCACCTCAATCCAAACAGCAGACAAACCATGAAAATGAGAACGATTAGAGAGACAGAGAGAGGGAGGCATTACGACGATAGACATGAGCACTGCTCTGCTTTTATTTCTAGTACTTCAAACTAGAAATAAAGTAGAGGAAGGAAGGCTGGAAAGACGAAGAAGAGCTGAACTGTCAGTGAAATCAGTAGATTCGCGGCCCCTTGATCTGTGCAGTGGAGTCCACAGTCTCCTGCCATTTCTTGCACTCACCATTTGTATCAGTAGGGTGCTCGTCATTAATTCATTACGTAGAGCACACTAAATTAGCCCTCGTTAGCCACCGACTGTTTGCTTTATTTTAT
Source organism: Sinocyclocheilus anophthalmus (assembly GCA_018155175.1). Classification (NCBI taxonomy): domain Eukaryota; kingdom Metazoa; phylum Chordata; class Actinopteri; order Cypriniformes; family Cyprinidae; genus Sinocyclocheilus; species Sinocyclocheilus anophthalmus. Next base: position 70,746 of record JADLZN010007586.1, on the reverse strand, counting down.
TTGACATCATTAGCCCCTCAATAAGAGAGCGTTTATAGCCCCCTCACCTAGCAACCTGTGAGCAAGCAGGCAGGCAATGCTACCCCAGCCCCCCTCGCTCACCCTCGGCCCACAGGGCTTCCCAGACCCCCCTGCCACCCTCTGGTCCCCACACCTCTCGTGTCTCGTTCGGAGAGTCAAACGGATGTCTGTGGCCCAGGTGCCTCCCCTGATGACGTGTGTCATGCATTGGTGACAGGGCAACGACAGGCATACACTCTCTCCTTCCTGTGCTCTCTCTCTCAGTAGACACTTATAAGTTGACAATTTTTTCCAATGAGCCATCTTGATTACAGATCAGTTTGTGAAGCTTAACTTAAAATGGATGCTGAAGGACTTTGCAGACACCATTGAAGTAGACAACGCTCATAGTTGTGTTGGGGTCTGACGCTGGGACGCAAGGACGACGCATGGGAAATCTGGGCTGCCTGTTTCCTCTGGATGCCATGAATGCAGGGAACAGACCCAAGGGAAAGTCATTGCTGTCAAATGAGTCACAAGGTCAATGAGGGCTTCGTCTCTCAGAGACTCACCTGTGAATTTTGAATCAAAACCGCAATTTTGTTTCTAAAAACTCTTATTAGGGGCCTTTTGGTTTTTTGTGGCCTTACTGCCTCCTTGAGACTCTGAACATTAAATCTTCTTGGCATAACAGCAGAGACCTCCTCGAGGAAAAAAAAAGAACTTGGAGAGGAATCATCAAACTGGTAAGAGATATGCACTGTTGTCTTTTAAAACGAACTTTGTGTTTTGCCACATGCACGTTTAGGTTTTTACGGTGCTGTTAAAATGCAACTTAAGCTGTAACCCCAGAGTTTTGGTCTTCACTAATTTCTAATTAGTGTTTTTACAGTTTGGAAAGATGGCTACTTCTTTTGAACTTCATGCTGATTAATAATGAGGCCAATTGGTCACCGTGGCATGCATTTTACTAGCGCTATGGTAAATAAATGATAGCTGTTACTCATTCACCATCTGTTGGAAACTGCAGTGAGCACAGAGCAAAAAGGCTTTCTACCATATGCTCTCAAAGGAGAAATCACTCATGCTCCTCTTTTGCATCACTCACTTGCACAGATTTTTCCTAAGGCAGACTATTGCATGATTTGAAACGTATTATGATATATTTTTTGATCTAGTCATTTTTATTAATTAATTTAAACAAATATTTTATGCAAATTGTCACTGCACAGGAATTTGAAAAAAGGGATTATACTGTAAGCTGCAGTCACTGGATATTTTCTCAAACATTTGGCCTGACACTGTCCCTTACTTATTAGTTTGATGATTTACTTTCATGCCATAAAGTTTTTAGTTAGTTAGAAATGATAATATAAGAGAAAATGAGATAAAAGAGAAAATGACTAACATTTTAAGTAAAATGTCTGGCAGGCTGTGACATTTGAGAGGACTGGATTTCTTGCATCGGCAGTAATCTGCTTATTCTGATCCGGAGTAAAATATCTCAGGCAAATATTACTAAAAGAAGCTGTATTAAGAATGCAGTAGAAGCTATAGCAGAGCTAGCTGTTTATGTTTATTTGGCATTGACTCTGAACCAATTAGAACGAATGCTGACATAGGAAAGTTTTTGTAATTTTTTTTTTATCCAAATATCTTGTAGCTAATAGCTGGCTTATGCAAACATCCCTGCATACACACATACATACACACACACCCACCTACTGACTTTGCTGTGGTGAAGCTTGAATTATTGATGGCTTCAGACTGCTAAAAAATGCATCCACAACCTTTTTATCATTCAACAATCAAGAACCAATTAGTAGAGCAATCTGAAGTCTTCTTTAATTTTGACCGAGAGAGTGAACCATGTGAAATGAAGCTTGAAAAATAGACACTATGCTATGATAATCAGTTTTTGCAGGGAACAAGACTTTGCATACATTACAGAAATTCTGCCAAGTGTTTTGTTTCAATGTTTTTTGAGCTTCAAATCATGGGGCCTGACAGATAACAAATTAGTACACTCAAAAGTATGCACTAGCTGGATATAAGAGACAGGAAAACATGATAATTGATGACACTATCACAGGTGTTGCCAAACTTTTGACTAACAGCTAAAGTCTGGTCCACGCTTACTTGTTCTAGTTGAGAACTGCTCTCCCTCTGAAAAGACCAATCAAGCAAAAATGTATTTTGTTTATGAACTACATCATAAGGTTCTGAAAGTAAAAGTTCCATTTCTTTTCTTAAAGAGGAATTGATTTTAAACCATAAATTGTAAACTTTTAAAAATGGAAACACTGTAAGCTCAAAGGTTGTTAATTAGTGGTACTTGTGTTAAAGCCTTCAGTACATGTTATTACAACATATTTTTTTTGAAGATATTTAACAGCACAGTTCCTGGTAAAAATGATCTTTGGACAAAAACACTTTATTTTTATATGTACAGAATCAGAATATTTTGCAATATATCAACTTATTTTATATTATTTTTTAAATTGTTTACACTATTTGCAGTGCCTTATAAGAAATTAAGTAATTAATTCTTTGCTTATTAATTTGCATATTGGACGAGAACAAAACTGAATTGAGCTGGTTGACGACACTGTTGTCTTAAGTAGACTATTATCCCAAAGCTTATTGATGTATTCAACTTTTTTCATAAAGAACTTTACACAGTTATTGAACTGAACTAAATAAAATCTTCGGAACTTACCTGAAGCTGAATAATGACACTATTGCTACAGCTGCTTTACAGTACATTTTGGACTTGCCTCAGTTTTAAAGTTTGCATCATTGATTCTGTTACTTTCTTGTTCAATACTGTTAAGCTACATTGAAATAATCTCATGGGTAAAGCGCTATAAAAATAAATGTTATAACCTTGTAATCATTGGTTTCCTAATGGACAAAAAAAAAGTTATTGTATGAAGTAACCCAGCCAGTCAGTCTGAACCTCTTTCTAGTCTTCTGTGCTATATGTGACCCTGGACCACAAAACAAAAAAAAGGGTACATTTTTAAAAACTGAGATTTATACATCACCTGAAAGCTGAATAAGCTTTCCATTGATGTATATGATGTATATATTAGGATAGGACAATATTTGGCCGAGTTACAAGTATTTGAAAATCTGGAGTTTGAGGGTGCAAAAAAATCTAAATATTGAGAAAATTGCCTTTAAAGCTGTCCAAATGAAGTCCTTAGCAATGCATATTACTAATCAATTATTAAGTTTTAATATATTTACAGTAGGAAATTTACAAAATATCTTCATGGACATGATCTTTACTTAATATCTAAATGATTTTTGGCATAAAAGAAAAATTTATAATTTTGACCCATACAATGTATTTTTGGCTATTGCTACAAATATACCCATGCTACTTAAGACTGGTTTTGTGGTGCAGGGTCACATATGTTTAGGACAGTCAGTGAGCAAACTGTGTGGTCCATTGGAAGTGCTATTTGAGGCTGAGACTGTCCCAGGTGTCATCCACTAATTGAAATATGGAACTGTAATAAAATCAATCACACACTATCCACACATTTCTTATAAGTTTTCACTGCTCCACATTATTTAGGATGGAAATCCCTCCTCTCTCTTTTTCATCGTTGACTTGAGTGGATTTATACTTTTTTTTTTTTAAATGAGAGCCCATTGCTGCCTCAGAGAAATTGCCACTGTGATTTAATCAGATCAGTAGTTTGTCTTCCAGTTAACCCATGATACTCCAGAGGTTTCTGTCATTATAATTTAATCATTTAACTTTTCATAGAGCAAATGAAATGAAATTTAAATATCTTACCATTATAAATATATTTTCCTGCATTTATGTGTCTCTCCAAAGTCACTGCAGACTTACACATGCTGACAGAGAAAGATGGTAACAGGTTTTTATTGTTCTATAACTGCAAAATAGTCATTACTTCCTCTCACATTTAATAATAAACTGAGCTTCACATACTCACCCTTGCCTTGTGTGACGTTATTTAGCTACTCAATCTCTTGGATTATGTCTGTCTTTATTAAGGCATTTTTTAAATATTTTATTTATTTTTGTTTTGGTAAGGTTCATTCATTTGTCTGAAGCTGATATGAAGTGATTATCCTCCAGGCAGACATCCTTTGGAGGCATTAATTATTCAAAATACAAAAAAGAGTTCATTTACTGATCTGAAAATGAAAAATCTTGTCTTAAATCTTACATTAGCATTTTTTAAAAGTATGCATTAATAACATTATAAATCTTTATTCAAATAAATATGAAGCGAATGCTCTGTGTTCCTCATTGAACAGGACACCATGACAAGAAAAATCCAGGCCAGGAGAGTTTTGCAACCTCTTTGCACAGAAATGAAGGTAAGACTACAGTTTCCTAAAGCATTCATCTTGTTTTTTTTTTTTATTTCTACAAATATTTGAACCAGTAAATACTTAAAAAAAATTATTTTTCCAATATTCTGCCTTGTGTGAATGTTGGACATACTTGTTACAGAAAACTCTGGAAAACAGTCTCTGACTGATTTAATTTATCTCACAATTGCTGGTCAGAGTAAGGGCATAATGGATTAAATGGCCCCAGTGAAATAATGGCAAATGATTGGCCCCTGTGAGTTAGATGTTGGAAGGATGGAGACAAATTTTCTGTTTTTATCAAACAGTCAATTTTAAATCAGATAGAAAATTTGACAAGCACTTCTGAATTTTGTTAAGAGGAAAAGTAAATCTGTAAATGGTTCCTGAGAATTATATACAAATCATAACTGTATGCTATAAAAGTTATTTATTTTGTATTTGAATTAGTCAAAGCTAAATATAACTCTAAATTATACAAGCTTGCTATTTTCTTTTTAATTGTTGAACTTCCTAGAACCATTATTGTTTGTGATTTAAAAAAAGAAACTAGTGACGTTTTTTTGGTTGTTGTTCTGGTCAGAAAATATGTTGGTCTTATTTTTTTTCTCAGATCTAACAAGCAGCCTTTTTAATAAAATACCATGCTTACTTCCAAGGGTGATGACTCAGTATGCTGTGGGCTTTACACGAGGTTACATGCTGAGATTTTTCTTTCAGTTCCTTTGAGTCTACTTGCTTAAACTTTTAATTAAACTTGTTGAAAATCCTTTAGAAATGTGTTACTTTCTTACTGTTAATCAGATCAGAAGTCCATCGGATTATCCATGAGCCATCACAGCTCTAAACTGAATGATGAGTCTCATTTTACAAAACCAATCCGGACTCATTTTTCTAATTTGAATCCCAATTACCTCAATTTTGAACGTTTTTAATTTGTAGTTTCAAATGCCATAATAAATTTTTGCTTCAGTATATTTATTTTTAATTGTTGATGTAAACTGGAATGCTTATGAACTACCAGCTGTGCTGGTATAGTGTTTTCTTGTGGTAACCTTGGTAACTATGAGTGGGTGGGTCTTATGCAGGGTTTATCGCACTGTACAATATGTCAGAGGTGTAAATGGGATGAAAGATTTGTCAGGTTTTTGACCAAAAATCAGTTTATCTTGCAGTTAATTTATACATTGATATTCATAATCTACATAGTATACTGAGTGCTAATAGTGTTTAAAGGATAGTTCACCCAAAAATGAAAATTTTATGTTTATCTGCTTACCCCCAGGGCATCCAAGATGTAGGTGACTTTGTTTCTTCAGTAGAACACAAATTAAGATTTTTAACACGAACCGTTGCAGTCTGTCAGTCTTATAATGCGTGGCAATAGTAACAAAATCTATGAGATTAAAAAAAACACACAAACAAAACCAAATTAAACCCAGCGGCTCGTGGCGATACACTGATGTGTAAAGACACAAAACGATCAGTCTGTGCATTGTTTTTTTTACCTCTGATTTTCACTCGGGCATGTCCGAACAGTTTGCACTGTCGTGCGCGGCGGCACATCCTCCTGAGCGCGTTCTCAACAGCCGGCGCGTGAGGCGTCTTCTTCTTCTTCTTCTTGCTTTACGGCGGATCTCAGACTTATAATTGCATTACCTCCTCCTATTTCTCAAATGGACCATTGACACTCTATTTACAATCTCAATTAGGAGTGTCAATGGTCCACTTGAGAGATAGGTGGCGGTAATGCACTTATAAGTCTGCAATCTACCGTAAAGCAAGAAGAAGAGGTGTCACACACCAGCTGTTAAGAGCGCGCTCAGGAGGACGCGCTGCCGCTCAGGACAGTTCGGACATTGCGTGAATCAGGGGTAAAAAACGAAATACTGGTCAGTTTCTTGCACAGACCGAACATTTTGTGTCTTTACACATCAATGTATCGTCACGAGTCGCAGGGTTTAATTTGGTTTTGTTTGTGTATGTTTTTATTACTCTCAAAGCCGTGATTCCCATTCACCTCCATTATAAGACTGACAGACTGCAACGGTTTGTGTTAAAAATCTTCGTTTGTGTTCTACTGAAGAAACAAAGTCACCTACATCTTGGATGCCCTCGGGGTAAGCAGATAAACACCAAATTTTCATTTTTGGGTGAACTATCCCTTTTATGATTTTGTGTGGTTGCATTTGTAGGCCTAGATCTGATTCAAAATGTTTTAACTTCCACATTCATTGCTTTGGTCTGTATTTTTATCTGCTCAGCAGGAGGAAGTTCCTAATTTTCTATGTAAAGTATGTCTGTTTTCTGCCAGTCGTGAAACACATGAGTGCAGAAAGGGCAGATGTGCAGATCTTGGTGAATCACCTTTAATGTTCTTCATAAAAGTTCTTAGGTTTTAAAATCCCAAAGTGGTAAGTGTTTTGTACTGGAGAGCGTGTGGGACTGACGTGAAGCTTGCATTCTTGTGTCGATTAAAACCAGTGCGGGACCACAGGGGAGAAAGAGAGGGGGAACCTGTAGAAACCCTCAGCTTCTAATCTCCACAAACGCTGAACAGCGAGAGCGGGCGACACGTGAGCTGTGAACTCTGCTAGTGAAGCAGATGAGAGAGGGAGATATAACAAGTGGAGAGGGAGGGAGGGAAGGAGGAAGGGAGGGAGAGTGTGTGAATGAGGGTGGGGAGAGAGCATGAGGATGAGAGCTCAGTTCCAGAGTGACTCGCTTTGCCTTTGCCCGCTCAGTTTGAAGACATCGGGAGACTGAGACCAGGAGAGGAACCTTGCAGGCGGGGTGCGCCGACCACAGTTTTTTTCTGTCTCTCTCCTTCTGTTTTATTCTTTCTACGGGTGAAGCCTCCTACATTAACTGAAGCAGCAGGACCACATGCAACAGGGTGTTGAAGCCAAACTCCCTCTATTTCTTTCGCTTCTCTGTTCAAGAAAAGAGCAGGAAAGAGATCCCCTGACACTCGGGAAGAGTTTTAGAAGAAAACAAAACATCACAGTGTAGGGTTCCTTGTTTCCGTGGCTTTTGTTCTACATTTGTTAAGGAAACCTTCAAAGTTATGACTAAAAGAATGTGGGAGGGGAGGAGAGAAGGCTTCAAAGTCAGCTCCACAAGGGAGGAGGCACAGGGGCCCGGGCGCCCCTCCACCAGAGGGCGCTTCTCCGAGTCGTGGAAGAGACTGAGCTCCAGACAAGGGTCTACCAAGAGGTCAGGACTGGCCTCACAGCAAGTAGCGGTAAGAAGCAGAACAGCATCTGTGTGTGCTCCGTTCTTCCCAGTTTGTTGAATTTGGAGCAAGAGGGGTGGGTGCAGGGGAGGGACCGCTGATGGAAGGGAGGAAGAGCAGAGAACGAGGGCATGGGATCACACAGAGATAGAGAGAGGGTGCAGGAAAGAGTCTGGCTTAAGCAGGTGGGAATCTAAAGGTCCCCTTCTGCCTCTGAGGATGTTAGTGGAAAGTTTCAGCACGTTGTGACCACTAAAGGGTTTTTATGATGATGAATGATGCTTTCGTATGCACAGAACAGAAGCATGGAGTGAGACAAGATGGGCTGAGAAAGAGTGAGAAGCTTTTATTGCCTATATGTACCACAATCAGGTGTTCTGCCAAGACCATGTGCCATATGGAAAACATTATTGTTGTTGTGTGATATAAAGTGCTTTGTTTGCGCCAGGCTATAGAATACTCTGTGTGCTAAGTGGGGGGAAATCACGTTTTGGTTCACATCTCGGTAGTCAAAAATTTCAGGCATGTTGCAATTCCAGCAAGGAAACTCTTAACCCCCTGAAGTTTCATCTCATTTTGGCTGATTTAAAGTCTATAGCAGTCGATTAGTACAGAATGAGGGGAAACTCAGTGGGTCAGTTGTTGCTAATCACACGAGCATGCCCTGAAGCATGCTCTAAACCATCTGTCACACACCGAAGACAGATTCTTTTTGCACTTTTTTGCAAATTCAGTTGCACAGTTTAAATGACTTAGCTAGAGGGATAGATACTGTATTTTGGGGATTTTATTTTTTTGCAGAAAAATACAGAAAGTTTTCTGTTAGGTTATTGAAATTAAATAGAAGTCTATGATGTATCCTCATTTAGATATCTAAGTAAACGTGTGTTTAGTGTTTTTGAACTTACAGTCCAAAGTTACTTATGATACCACATAGTTGAGGTCGGCTGATCAAACACACTGCATGTCCTAACAATGAGGATGGCAGTGTAATGAAATCCATGTAAGGGAGTTTTGGGCTAGTTGACAAAACTGTCATTTGTCTTTTTAAGCTTTTTATGCTGCACTGTCACAAAGTTTTACATTCACTGATGTTGTGCATCCAAAATGTTTGGTTTTTTGTCATTGTTGTAGATCCAGCCGATTTGTCACCAAGATAATGTTATATAATTGGCCAAATGAGAAATCGCATGAATGACAGGTGATAGTATTGAAAGCATCAGTACGAATGTATATAAAACTAGTAATATTTTGCATAGTGTAACATAATTTTTTTAGCACAAAGTATGAAAAATACTACCAATCAGTCAGTTGTTGCATCCTGGTAAAAAAATCTGAACTACTGGCATGACTGGTCAAAAAGAAAATCCTTTTTGTTGAGTCCTGCATTACACACCAAAACATGTATGCATTGACATAAACAGAAATCTGCAATCATAGAGATGGAAGTCATTAATTAGCTACTTAGTCTAAAGTGCAGTTGCAATTAGGCTACTGAAATGTAGCAGAGTAGCATTTTTAAGTAGCCTATACACAGTATTTTATGCAAACTGAAAATATTTTCTCCACCATTAATCAGAGTCAAAAATGACTCTTAAGGCCCCTGTCATACACAACTTTCCATTCAGTACTGTTCTGAATGTAAAAAAAAGTATGCAGTTTATACATGGATAAAAAATAATGGAAATACACTACGTGGGAAATTTACTTAACACAATGAGGAATATCTGATGTATTGATGCATGTCTGAATAAAGCTCTAATTTAAGGACAAGGTGATATTAATAATAATTTAATAATTCCTTACATTTATATAGTGCTTTTCTGGGCACTCAAAGCACTTTACATAGAAGGGGGGAATCTTCTCAACCACCAGTGTGCAGCATCCACCTGGATGATGCGACGGCAGCCATATTGCGCCAGAACGCCCACCATGCACCAGCTTATTGGTGAAGAGGAGACAGAATGATGAAGCCAATCAGCAGATATGGGGATGGTTAGGAGGCCATGATGGTCAGAGGCCAATGGGCGAATTTGGCCAGATGCACCGGGGGTTTACACCCTACTCTTTTTCGAAAGACATCCTGGTATTTTTAATGACCACAGAGGGTCAGGACCTCGTTAAAACCAGTCTCCTCCCAGGCTTGCTTTTGTCATTATAGTGGTCCCCATCACGACACTGGGGCCGTGAGGACCCCAAAGACACAGGTGAGCAACCCCATGCTACCTCACTAACACCTCTTCCCAGCACCCTAGTTTTTCCCAGGGAGGCTCTCCCCATCCAGATAACTGACCAGGCTCACCCTGCTTAGTCTTCATGAGCAACCAGTCTTTGGCTGCAGGTGATATTAGTGTATATCAATGCCTTCTGAAGTAAAAACAATCGTTTGGCAAGATCACTCTCATCCACGGTGTATTTAAAATCCCATCATACGGTGTTTCTTCCATTTTCTGCCTGAGCTCTGTTGTTTAATCTACATTCTTATTCCAGGTATGTCTTTATGATAGTGGTGTGGAAATTAGTTGTGGTCTGTGCTATAGAAACGTCTCGACTATTGTTTATCATTATCTTTTGATCGCATCTTTATAAACTTTTGACAGATCAACTGCCCATTACCCTGGTTCACTGTTGAGTTGAACACCTTGGCTGTTTGTTAAACTATACATTCATTTGCTCCTAGTGTAAAGTTCTTCTGAAAGGCCCTGCTGGAGAACCAAGATAAAAAAAACGATAACAACATGGGTCACCAAATGGTGTTAGTGAGACATTAAGCGGAAATATTGACGAGTTCTGAGAATGTACCATTCCTTGTGTTGCATTTATTGTGATGATAACATTGAACTTGTGTAGTGTTAGTTCTTTGTTAATGTACGTGTTACTTCCAACTTCCCTTGAGGAGTTTTACGTTTTTATATCTCGCCTCAGAGGAGTTTGCATCATGCTCGGCAGCCGGGAACAGTAGGCACTAATTGGCAGTGCAACAGTGAGGAGCTGTGGTGCCAACACTACTACTAGCTCAAACCGTCTAATTGTTCTGTAACGTGTTTTTGAACCAGGAGGCTGATGAGACATTGGCAACTGGTACTTGGGAAACAAAGTCATTTATATATCTTGTTTCTTATAATGGTTTTATCGTTGGAGTTTTAAGAGGGATAGTATGTTAACATAGAATTCCCATCAATATTCGTACTTATTGTGTAAGCTTTTTAAATCTGATAATCCACGTGGAATTCAGTTTAAATTAGTGTAGTGTGCACTTTTCATATTCACACCTGTTCATATCACAGTCGAATTATTCTACCCTGAAGTCACAAGATACTTTGTCCTTTTTTTGGTCTGGGCGAGTTTGTACGATATATCGATATATTTTTATAAGCGATATGGTATATCGCAATATGGTTTATATTGATATACAGTAGTTTGATACGAGCGCACCTGAAAAATATAGAGAAAGTGCATAATAAAATTTGTTCTGAACATGTGACAAGCTTCATATTAAGGCCTTTAAAACTGGTAAGACACAGTATAATTTATGGTTTCGTTTCGCATAGGAGTAACCGGCCTCGACTCGCGATCTCTGACAGTGAAAGGCTACGTGGGCCGGGACAGAGACGCTATACTCACATGTTTAATGTTTGGAGATGCCTGCTGTCTTCCGAATGCATAACTACATTTCACAGTATATCCTATCTTTAAATGTTAGAAATCCATTTTCTGTCAGAATTGGCATGAGCCTTCTTTTGGAGTCTCCCTAAGACTCACAGATTTTAGTGAGTGCGCGCGCAGCACGCATGCGCCGCCACCGACGAGCTCATTAAATAGCACAATAATTCTGACTAAAATCATTTCTCCGCGTAAATATTTGTATTCGGACAAATTTGAATGTGATTTTCTACCTACAGTATCTATTTTTATATGCATGACTGTAAATTGACTGTAGGGGATACTCAAATACCTAACATAACCGGCTTTTGTTACCATTTCTTTTCCTTTTTAGTAGTGAATTTAACTTCCCGCTTTAAAAGCCTTATTTGTTGTTTTAGCATTGCAATGATTACAGTGGGAGGAAATGTGTTTTACCCTTTTTGGACTTAATATAAGGCTTACATGTTCAGTCACTTGTTTCATAGCTTTACAAGGCCCATATGTAATTATCCGCCACGGGAGGGCGCATTCAAAATACAAATATACAAAGAAGGCTTAGTTTTTTGATGACGTCGTGACTGAGTTTGGAATCATGGGAGTTGTGGTCTTCAGCCCCACAGCCGATGCAATCCGACGGGTCTCGGGCAGAAATCATGTACATGGATGAGCTAATGATTTATTAACAAAGTAGAATGAAGCAGGGTGAGACTGAAAGCCATCGAAGCGAAACGAGGATGGGCTGATGAGCGTACACCTCCCTCCGCAAGGCCGGCTAGCTTTTATTATGCAACATCCGATACCGCTTCCGCTCCTGCCGTCTTCGTAGGTGTTGTGTTGGGGGGGGAAGCGTGCTGTTTGTTATCATACAGACCTTTTGAAAGTTTTGTTATAATACCTAACTCTGTGGCGGTCATCACCGATCGATTACAACGGCACCAACAAATGAAGCGTCCTTTGGTGTTTCCCTGTTTCGACAAACAAACCGGAAATCAGGGGGTTTGACGTCAGTGCAGCGACCCAATGACACTATGGACCACGTCCGTGGCCTAGTAAAAGGCTTTTTCTCTGGATTTAAATTCTCGAAACATTTGGATATGTATACACAAGCACAAAATATATAAACACTGTTCATAGTGGTTTTTTGGAATTTTGAATATAAAAAAATTGTACATTTGTGGCCTTATATGTATTGTGTTGTTGACACACGGGGCCGGTGTTGAAATATTATATTATATAAATTTCTATATATTCTATATTCTATTTATATATAGATATAATAGAAAAATCGATTTCTTACAATCCAAATACAAAGCGAAAAATCCAGATGTAGCCGTATATCGCACATAGGCCACAAAATACCGAGAGGTTAATTTTTGCCCATACCGCCCAGCCCTAGTCCCTTTGTGTTTGACTACAAAGACTGGTTTACGACTCTTTTGTTCATAAACATTCAGAAAATCCATCTTGTGCTTGGTTGGTGTTAAGGCAGCCTTAAACAGCATTACACTGGGCAACTGAAATAGGAGCGGATCAGAGTTTGGAATGAGCCGTTGCAACCTCCGGGGGCTGATTTTGTGCTGCTACCACAGGGCTTTAAGCCTGGTGAATGTGGCTTACTTTGGTTGTTATAGCAACAGTCTCACATATCGCTCGGCACGTTTACAGTCCACTTCTCACTACAGTTACAGATGTCACTAGAGTTCACATGCTTTTTAAATTAGTCTAAATTATCGAATACCGCTAAAATGTAGTGATTTCATCACTTCTTGTCACCTCAGAAAAATTGAATCTATGCTTTTGTTGGGCAAGGTCGCAACCCTAATTAGCTTTAAAGGAATGTTCATGGTCCAATACAAGAGAAGCTCAATCAACAACATTTATGGCATAATGTTGATTATCACAAAAAATTATTTAGACTCGTCCTTTACAATGTTTTTTACAAGATTTAAAAGCAGAAATGCTTAGAATTTTATGAATAAACTCTTCTGTTCAAATTTGGGTATAATTTGTGCTATTACGCTGTTCTTATAATTTTTACGGTTGTTTTAGGTGTAACTTTGTCTTGGCATTTGAATTTAACTATACACAGAAAAGGTTAATAAGTGATTTTTTTTTCTCGAAAGTCATGTTTACACACATACTATTTATGTCTTGTGAAACAGTGAGTATTTTACAGTTTGCGGATTGACCCAATTCACTTCCATTGTAAGTATCTCACTGTAACCCAGATTTTTTGCCCTTACAGAAAAAGAGAGAAAAGCGAAAACCATTTTTTTGTTTAACAAATGTTGTTACTTGAGCTTAACTTGTATTGAATGCGTCCTGTAGTCCTGTAAAAGCTTATTTCCATCTTTAACACAAGATTTCATTTTTCTGCTTTTCCATGACCGATCATGCCAGTGCAGAATAACCCAGGTGCCTAGGTCTCAAATCACCGTCCCTCAGCATTAGATGAAATAACAGGCGTGAATTGGAAAGGTCCTCCCTCTGGTAAAGCCGAATGGCCTCTGGAGAGATAGAGTCGCTGACAGCTGAAAAAGCCTAACAGAACCCAGCATTCTTCTCAGCGGATTAATGAGCTCACACTCCTGCCTGTGTGCTTTTCTGATAAAAGCTTTTTTCTCGAAAGCCAGTCATCACAGGGATCCTAGGGAGCCTGTTGCTAGGATGGCCTCAGACACAACATAATTTTTATTTAAAAATACACACAGTCAACATAACCGGAATTTTGCACAATTTGTGCATTTGATGAACATAAACTAAAAACATGCATTTAGCTCAACTGTCTGCACCCTCTGTGATTGTGATTTCTCTTTACAGTCTGAAAACAGCGGCTGCTTTAAAAAGCTATTTCATACTGAGTTCTCTCTTTAAATGCTGTTAAATACTTTGTTAAAGGGGTCATATGATGCGATTTCATTTTTTCCTTTCTCTTTGGAGTGTTACAAGCTCATGGTGCATAAAGAAGATCTGTAGCTTTCAAAACTAAAGTCTCAAATCCAAAGAGATATTCTTTATAACAGTTAAGAGTCGGCCACACCTACCTAAAACGGCTCGTTTGAACACCGCCCCCCTATCTACTCACTATGTGAAGTTTGCGATACGCCGCCCAAGTTCACACGCAACAGAAGAAGGCTAACTTTTCTCTCACTGTAGTTTGTTGCCCTGCTGCAGCCATGTCCTGAGAACCTGTGTGGTTCGGTTGTGAAAGCGAAACTACTTGTTGTTCCTTCCAACAGGGACGATATCCTCTTCGTCGTGCCTGGAGCGATCGTGGCTGGTCGCGAGAAATACATCAACTTAGTGCAGTGGTCACTCGGATCGCTTTCAACCCTCTTTTCAAAACTCTCCCTTCGCCGGGACCCAGCCGTTCTCGACCCTGTGGCCCGCCTCACTCACTCTTGCCGTCTTCAGCTCATCTAACCCTGGGCTTTTGGTTGCTCCGCTAGGTGCTGTGTTTGTCGTTGTGACAGCGAACCTCTTTGTTTTGTGGTCTTCCCCCCCCCAAAAAAAAAAAGAGGACGTATCCTCTTCGTCTGCCTAAGCATGAGTGTGCTGCTGTCCGCGGTAGGGAAGACATCACCTTAGTGCCTGTGGCGCCCGCCGTCACCTTTTGTGGAGGACCTGTTTACTGATCCTGGAAGTAACGTGACCTGTTTTATTTTTTTTCCCCCCAATTCTGTTTTATTTTTTGTCACCCCCAATTCTGTTTTATTTTTTTTTAAACAACTGCTGTTTTAACTTTTTTAAACTTACCATATTAACAGCACTTTTAAAAAGTAGTTTAACAAATTTATTTTAAGGCCCGATTAAATTTTTTATTTTATACCAAATGTAGTTTTCCATTAATTTGAAGATTTCATTATAAGATAACAAAAGAACCTCTAAGTTAATTCATTTTAAAAATATAAAATAATATATACTGTATATGGTTTTATTTTTTCGGACTACTGTGTATGTGTATTTCTTTTTTTCTGGCTAAATATCAAGTTGAATTGGAGGGTGGCGGTACTGGGTCTACTTATCCTCAAATGAATGGAAATTACTTCACCAACTCGTCCGTTCTCACGTCTCTCGGCCCCGCCCCACTCGTCACATTTATCATCCCCCCAGGTCAACTGGGTAACTTTTTGGAGGAGTTGGATGTGTTACTATCAAATTTTCCTGACGACGGTACTCCTCTGGTACTGCTCGGTGACTTCAACATCCACCTAAAAAAACCCAGGCTGCTGACTTTGCTCGCCTCATTTGATCTCAAGCGAGTGTCTACCATGGCTACTCACAAATCAGATAACCAACTGGACCTCATCTACACACACCATTGCTCCACTGACAACACTTTAGTTACACCACTGCACACCTCAGACCACTTTCATCACTTCTAACCTCACACTAACTACTGACATAGCACACACTCCTCCGCAGGTCACCTTTCGGCATAACCTACGCTCACTCTCTCCCTCTCGCATATCCTCTATGGTTTCATCCTCTTCCTTCACCCTTTTATTTTTCAGCACTGAATACAAACAGTGCTACTGACACTCTCTGCTCCACTCTAACATCTTGCTTAGACAACATTTGCCCCCTTTCATCCAGACCAGCACGTACTACCCCCTCTGCCCCCTGGCTCGGCTTCAATCTCAGTACTCACTTGCTGGCGTCTGCTGCTTTTGACCACAGGTAACACCAGATCCCTGTCCACCCTCATAAACGAGGCTCTCAGGAACCACACTCCGTGGTTCAAGTCTTTACCTCTCAGTAGGTCTTTCAGGGTGTCTTGGGGGGGTGAGGTTTCTAAGTCACAACTTTTTGCTACTGGGGTTCCTCAGGGTTCAGTGCTTGGACCACTTCTCTTCTCATCTATATGTCATCATTAGGATCTGTCATTCAGAAGCATGGCTTTTCCTATCATTTCTATGCTGATGACACTCAACCAGATGATCCGACGGTAGCTGTTCGCATTTCAGCCTGTCTGACAGACATTTCTGGCTGGATGAAGTATCATTCCCTTCAACTTAACTTTGCTAAGACAGAACTGCTCGTGGTCTCCGCCAACCCAGCACTTCGTCACAACTTCTCTATACAGCTGGGTTCGTCAACTATAACTCCTTCCAGGACAGCCAGGAATCTTGGAGTTGTGATGGATGATCAGTTTAGCTTCACAGACCATATTGCTTCAACGGCCTGGTCCTGCAGATTTGCCTTTTACAACATTAGAAAGATTAGACCCTTCCTATCAGATCAGGCCTCACAACTCCTTGTCCAAGCTCTTGTTCCCTCCAGACTCGACTATTGTAATGCTCTCTTGGCGGGCCATCCCGCATGTACAACTGCCTCTGCAACTGATCCAGAATGCAGAATTGAGAGTGGTCTTTTAACTCGAAAAACTCCTTACACCCTCTCATCGTTTTACCCTGGCTACAATTAGCTGCTCGCATCAAAATTCAAGGTACTGATGTTTTCCTACAGACAACACTGTACCTGCACCATATCCTAACGCACTAGTTCAAACTTATGCGCATCCCAGAGCTTGCGTTCTGCATGAACGACGCCAGTTGTGCCATCCAAGAGGCCAAAATCACTTCACGGACATTTCTGACTGTGGCCCGCTGGTGAATGACCTCCCTCTCAATGCGAACAGCTGAGTCTTTGGCCATTTCAAAACGTCGAAAGAGCCCTCTTGTCCGCCCAACCTGACCAATAATACTGCCTACCTATTCCATTCTATTCTGTTCTATTCTATTCTATTCTATAAAAGAACCCTAGCTATGTGTACTGTGCTAGACTAACTGAGACTTGTCACAGCACTTGTATAATGTTGCTCTCTCGTTCATCTGATTGCTTCTATTGTTCTCCTCATTTGTAAATCGCTTTGGATAAAAGTGTCTGCCTAATATTTAATGTAACTGTAATCGCCTTTACCATACAGAATTTCTCTCTCTCTCTCTCTCTCTCATCTATCTATCTATAAATAATGTTTATATATGTAATAAGCTTATTTATAGTCTATCTCTACCCTTAAAACAACCCGTTTATCACATAACACACTGGCACAAAAAACTGTCTTCAAAGATATGATGGTGCATCGGTAACAGCCTACAAACCAACTAATCAGTGTACTTGTGGCAGATTAATTTTATCTTGGCAGTATTTACCCCCAGCTCACGCATATCTTGCCCAGACCATTTCATTGCATCACTCTTGTTGAGATGACAGAAAAATGCAAAGCATGTGACTCCTGCCTCAACCAGCCCTCCACATTAGCATTTTCCTTCTCAGAATGGGTGGAGTGCCCCAGGGTTGATGCATCTATTCATTTAAGTGTGGATAGCCCCTTTATGGTGGTCAAAGGGAGTAAGACTTTACAGATACATTATATTTATACAGTGCTGCTTTTATTGGCTATTCCTATTAGCCGCTAATTGCCAGGTTGCCTTGGTAACACACTTGGCACAGGGAACTAATGTAAAATTTATGTCAAGCGAGTGTGGCATTTCCTCCTCTGCTCTGTTAGCATAGTTGCACTCAGCTCAGGGATCAGGGGTGCCATACTATGAAAATAGATCCATCCTGTAAGCTGTGCCAAGATACAGATATTTATTGTTATTAAATGTTAATTTATAGCTCTGTCAGCTCACCTCTATCGAATTACCTTACCCTCTTATATTTGGGCATAGCTAAAAGGTTTGGTAACACTTTATTTTAAGGGCCAATTCTCACAATTAACTAGTTGCTTATTAGCACGCATATTACTAGCATAGTGGCTGTTTATAAGTACTTATAAAGCACATATTAATGCCCTATTCTGCATGACCATATTTTAGATTCCTTAATGCAGCCCATACCTAAACTTAAAAACTACCTTACTAACTATTAATAATCAGCAAATTAGGAGTTTGTTCAGGGAAAACTCTTAGTTAATAGTGAATAAGCATTCCCTATTCTGAAGTGTTACCAAAGGTTACCAAAAGTATTTTTAAAGACTTTAGAGGTTCATTATCAGTTAAAAGTGTTTTTCTTATTTCTTGTGTAGTGGTTCTTAGCAATCAACCTTAAAATCCAGCTCCGCCCGGGCCCCCAATTTGTTATTTGTTATTGAATTCATATGCATGACTTTATGGTAGATATATTGGATATTTGATTGTTCTTTTTCTGTATGTTTTATATTTTGATTATATTTGCAATTAAGTTAACCTTAATGAAAATCCTGAACTGAATATGATTTTTTTTCATACTATACATTATAATATGCTGCATAACTGTAGCATTGTAGCGTTTAAAGGGATTTTAGTTTAGTGTTTTTATTTAGACAGTGTAGTTCAGAATTTTATTGGTTATTGGCATTAATAATGTTTATTGCTTATTCATTTATAGCATTTAAAGTGAGTTTAGTTTATTGTTTTTGTTGTTTTTATTTATACAATGTAGTTCAGAATTTTTTTAGTTATTGGCATTAACATAAATAATTTTAAGCTTTTCACTAATTGTTAGGGATGCAAGTTGCAACGATACAATTTTTTAAGATCCAATCTGATCCGATACCGAAAATTCTGAGTATCGGACGATAACTATATGATACCGATACCAGCACAGGTTTTTTTTAAAGTCAATGTAGAATTTCTATACCTCTGTGTGTTGACCTGATCATCACTCTTTTGTGTTTTAAACACAATCTGCTAAATAGACAACTTCATTAAATACAAATATATAATTTCAAAAAATATGTAATCATAAGCTAGAAACAACTATTATAAACTAGTTAGTGGATAATTCCGCAGCACTTGTTATTTTGCCATAAGCACAAGCGGAGTGACAATAATTTTATAACATTATAACATTTAGTGAAATAGCATATTTATAGGGGAACATAAAGTGCCTAAGTAAGGCATAACACTGTGTTGAAATTTTTTACCATTGGCCTTTGTATTTTAAAATACATTCCATGAAACAGTATATAGTTAGAAATATATCCTTAGAAATTATAAAATTAGAAAGAGCCTTCTTTTTCTTGTTGCAAGTACTAACAGTGACAGACGGCCAACATCTGTAGATGAGAACAAAAAGGCTATTATACTTCCAGTGCACAAAAGTATTAATCCCAAAAGCTCCAATAACAGAGCAGCACAATGTGTCAGGATCATGGACCTGTTTAGTTGTGTTTTGCCTCTGTCTTTGTTCCTGGTGTTCCTTATTGGTCTTTTTCCTGTTTCTCGTTTAGTGTTAATTAGTCCCATTCAGTGCCTGTGTTTGTTAATTTTCCCCGGCATTTAAGTCCGAGTCGTGCTGTCTAAGCCTGTCGCAATATCAATTTTGATTTATCGCGCAAATATATGTACATGATCTATAATTTTTTGGTGACTCAATATCATCGCCCTTATATTTACTTACGTATGTCCCCATGTCTTTTGTACATGCCACTTGCGCCTGTGTCCTTTTGCAGTCTATCCTTTTTGTTAGAAATGGTTATTTTACTATTTATTCAAGTTTTTTGTTAGACATCGAAATTTGATATTAATTTCCATGATCTAGAGTCTTAAAAATTAAAAGTGTTGTTGTCATTTGGAGTGTGTGCCTTCTTGCTTATTAATGCTGTTCTTATGATTTCGTGACATTAACAATGTCATTTTAAAATCGATATATGCTTATCTCGCCAATTATTTCTGGGGCAATATATCGCCAACAAAGTTGTTATCGTGACAGGCTTAGTGCTGTCTGTCTTTGTCCGAGATTGTATGTCAACCCACGTGTTACCTGTGCTCCTGTCTGCCCCATGTATTCCCTTGGATTTTGGATTAAAAGACTATTGTGTTCGTTTACGCCTCGTTTACGTCTCCTCGTTCCTCGCTCATCTCCGTAGGTGAACATGACAGAATCTCGGACCACAACAGTTTAAATTGCGTGTTTCCACTCCGTTTTGTTTCTCGTTTTTCTCTCAGTGTTTTTGTTTCCGTTGTGTTTCCCTCATGGATGCCCTCCTTCGCCCGGAATTCCTCTTCCTCCTGCTTGAGCAGGGGGAGAGATCGCTCGAGGGTCATGCCAGACTGTTTCTGGCTATTGCCCATCTGACCACCTACCCGGACGACGTGCTCTGCACGTTCTATGACGCCAGCCTCAACCCCGCGTGCAGAGCGCCATCGCCTGAAGATCGCCCTCGAGCGGAATTCACCACCTTTGTGAAGTAGACACTGGCAAGAAATGGATCTCCGTTCCTTGCCTGTTCCCAGGAGGCTCTCGCCAGTGCCACTCCCGACCCAGAGCCCACCCCACCATCTCCCCGATTCCGGCACTGAGGGGGAAGCCTGAATGGCGCATTGAGGTGCTGAACGAAAAGATAGGATCCAGCCCCCGAATCCATTCCAGACGCCTCCAGTGCCCACTCCTTAAGTGCTCTCAATTGTCCGCTCCTCGCAGAGCGCAATCTGTTTCCCGTTTTCAGGCCTAGAGGGGCTCCTGAAACTCCCCATAGTTATCCCCCCGATGCCCCTCAGATGCTCCAAATGGCCTGCCCTCCCACCCGCTCCTGCCTCCTCCTCCGCTGTCATCTGGCAGCCCGTCTGCTCACCCCACTATGCTGTGCCTCCGCGGGACTGCCATCATCCAGCGTCAATGTGGCTGGAGTTTCCCTTGACTCCGCCTTCAGCCTCTAAGCCCTGGACTCCGCCTCGGCCCGTGGACCTGTCGGCTCCACCATGGCTCCTAGCTCCCTCCTCTCTGCTGTGGCCCGGCAGTCCACTAGTTCCGCCGGGCTCCCTCATCCCTCCGGCTTCGCCTTGGTCTGGTGTCGACCATCCTGCGCCTTGGGACTCCACTCTTCCAGCTGTGCCTCGTCCCTTCGTCCCTCTGGCTCTGTCAGGCTCCTTCATCCCCTCGACTCCGCCTCAGTCCTCTGTCGTTCCTGCTCCACCGCGGCCTCCCGGATCCACGCCTTCGCGACGGTCGCCGGCGCCATCAGCTCCGCCTAGGTCCTCCGGATCCTCCCAGTCGCCCTGGCTCATTGGCTCTCCGTCTCCGCCTCGGGCTCCTCCACCACCTGCTCCACTGCTGTTGGTCGGCCCCCAGGAGTCGTCGGCCATTCTTCCTCCATGGTTCCTCCCTCCATCGGCTCCACCGTGGCCCGTCATATGCTGTGGCCTGGGTCCACTGGACTCTCCTGCTCCAGCCTCTCCTGTCTCCATCCCTGGCCCTCTCCATAGTCAGATTAAGTGTATCGGTGAGTGTAATGTATTACATCTGTTCGATAGTTGATTAGTCTTTTTCCTTTTAACATTAATTTCAGCTACTGTGCGCTCTTGGAAGGAGTTTCAACGTCTTGACTGTCGTAAACGAACATGACACGCAGTTTAAACGCTGAATGGAGGATGCCAGACAGCCGCAGCGGAAAGAACTTGACTTAAATATTCATCCATACCTCACATTAAACTATGAAATGGCTTCAAACACTTGAAATGTAGTGCCAGAAATTTTATGGTGCTTTATAATGTTTTTGTGTCTTTTGTGGGGCTTAACAATAACACAATAGTATACGCACAATATCGGATTTGGATTGGTCTTGTCTGACCGATATCCGATCCAGCAGAAAATGCCAGTATCGGAGCCGATTCCGATACTGAGTATCAGATCAATGCATCCCTACTAATTGTCATTTTAATGTACATGCATCCCTTGTTTTGATAGTAAATACTACACGTGTTTTTACCTACTTAACCATATATCAGGGGCAAATATGTACTCAGAAGTAAATCTGGCAAAACCTCTTTGGAGATGTTCTCATTTGTAAAAATGGTATAAAAATAAAGTAAACAAAGTTTTTTTAATTGTAAAAGTGTAGAAAGTTTTTAATCAGGGTTAGGTTATAGTGTTTATAACTAGCTTCATATAAAACAGCAAAGGTCTTATGGAATGTCCCAATTTAGATGGCTAAGTAAATGTGTTTGGGTACGTTTTGATCTACAGTGATTGGCCATTTGCAGAGGTTTGTAACTATGGCAAATAATTGTCAGAAATTAGATATATTTGCATATTTGTAGGAAGTCATTTGCGAAGCACTGCAGTTTTTATAATGAAGGTAAAAGGAATGTCACCACATATAAATAACAATTGTACCAGTCATTTTAAATTTCTTAATCAACTCATCTGCTCCAACAGAACAGAAAGTCTTCGTTCAAAGAGGCCAATTAATGGTCTTCATATCCCGCCACAGCCTTTATTAGTCTGACAAAAAATTCATGCAGAGGGAGATTGGAGCAAGAAAAGCTCAGGCCTCACAGTGAAATCCTGCAGAGTTGGAGAGATTCCTCAATGCAGGACCACATAAAACCGCCTGTGCATCCCCTGGTAAGATGAGCAACGCTGTTTAGTATAAAGCAAAGCAATAACTAAATCAATTAATTTTATGTTGAAGTGACAACATAACAACATTGAGTTGACACTTAATATGACAGAACTTTCTCAAGGTTTTAAAGAGATTAAATGTGCATAGTCATGGCATTTATTAAATGATTTTTCTCTTCTTTCATTAGCTTTATACTGTAAGATGAGTGGGAATTGCTCTTGTCCAGACCTGCTAGTGTTTGTCTTCTAGTAATTTGTTCCTGTGGGGGCTCACACATCCACACGTCAGTTTTAGGATTTTCCTTTCCACGGCCAATTCAGATGAGATTTACAAAACGGTCCTGTTCTTTTTTTTTTTGCCACCTCTTTGTCTGTCTTAGTCCTTTGTTGTGTTTTTGACCCCATTGAATTGCTTCTACACTCTAAAAAATGCTGGGTTTTTAAATAAAACCCGTGCTGGTAACAGGACACACCCAGCATTTTGGGTTGTTGTTGACCCAGCGGTTGGGTTTCATGTTTAACCCACCTTCTGGGTAGTAACCCACCACTGGGTCAAAACAGCCCCAATTGCTGGGTTTGTCCATTTTTTTACCCAGCACTGGGTTGTATTTACCCCAGCATTTTTTAGAGTGTAGGAGTAATAAATTACATTTCTCTTTTTACAATATCACTTTCGCTTTATAAAAGCTGTTTTTGACTCACAAAAGCATCATCACCTTTACTAATGGGCCTTAAATGATGGCCCCTGTGGACTGCAACTGCTATAGTCGAGAATCTGTGTGGGATGCTGTGAATGCTGATTGGACGGTCTGTAGATAAATTGCCCTCAGACCGAGACTCCAACCTGTTGAGTTATTGAGACTCTAATTAGAGTGTTTTTGCCAGCAGCAGACAGTCGGTACTAACTGCATTGCACACTCTTACAGTTTTTAGGTAGTTGTATTGTATATTGTTTTCTCTTTAAATCTATTTGAAGGTAGTAGTTGAGACGTTTAATTAGCTCTAAGGCTGAAATCTCCTCGTCCTTTATCGACAGATTGCACTTTCAGGTCATGTATGTGTGTCATTGTAGTGCCATCAGAGACTTGCTATCCTGTCTGAGCTTAGAACAGATGAATGGTTCGTTACATAGAGATTGCGCCTTGTCTGGCACAATTCACTGATGACTACAAGCCAAAACAAAGTACTGACAGACATAAAGAGTCTATTTTTGATGTGTAGTGTATTAAATCTGTTCGTAGTTTGATAAGTCTTTCCTTTTAACAGTTTGTTTTTTTTTTAAATTTCAGTTACTGTGCGCTCTTGGAAGGAGTTTCATCGTCTTGACTGTGCTGTCATTCTTCTAAGAGTAAAGTAAGTCTTATAAAGGTTTCTGATGTTTTTTTCCCCCCAGTGTTGTATCGACCAGCAGCGTGACTATTGCTGGCCTCCAGCACTCTTTAATTATGGCGAAATGTCAAGCCTGCTGATTAAGTCATACTAACTAGCGTAGGGTGAATTTGGACCTCTCAAAAATAAAATAAGTTAAGTATTGTATACGAGTTATTAAATTTTTTCATAAAACAGCCTGGGGCATTATTACTTAATACTGCAGATTTTCTGTTATTATTTAAAAAAGTAAAAAATAAATAAATAAAGTTCAAATAGGCCCGGTTGTATTGTAGTATGTTGGAGCTTTGCGGGGTTCAGGGCAGAACGATTGATTGAAAGGGTGCACATTTACATACTTGCCGTGAATCTTTCTTTATTGTGTTAACAACTCCTCCCCTCAGGCAAAACACATTTGTATGCATTGTGAAGCAACAGCTGGCTCAAAGGTAAATATGAACTAAATCAGGGATAGAAATGAATGTGGAAATAAAGAACAGGGAATAAGGAGGAAAAAAAAACAAGGAGGAAAGGAAAACTAATGGATATGGGAAAAAGAACTAGATATAAAATAAGTAAAGAAAGAATGGAAAAAATGAGGGAATTTAAATTAAATATAGGAAAGGAAACAAAAGAATATTGAGTGGTAGGCTACAGAAAAGAGAAGTAGCAATGGAGAAAATGTAATTTATTTAAAGTTTATGAAGTTTTTGACTGACAGGACAGTC
This sequence comes from Sinocyclocheilus anophthalmus, assembly GCA_018155175.1. NCBI lineage: Eukaryota > Metazoa > Chordata > Actinopteri > Cypriniformes > Cyprinidae > Sinocyclocheilus > Sinocyclocheilus anophthalmus. The sequence continues at coordinate 46,080 of JADLZN010007586.1, read as the reverse complement.
TAAACTTTTAAATGATGCAATAGAACTTCGAAGTGGAGTAAAACAGTGTAATCTGTTGCTATAGTGACCCCAGATCCACTAACACTGTGCTGCTTAAAAATGAATTGTGAAATTCTATGTGAGTGTGTGTGCATTTCTGTCTGTATTAAGTAACTGTACAGGTTTGACTATACTTCCAAAATGCCCTCACTTTTCAGAAATGTCCTCACTAATTTAGTGAAACCTGTTGAACATTGACTAGTGAGGCTTATAAATCAGCAAAATCATGCTTATTTAAATCTACTTTTTTTTGCACAGGTTTCTGTGAGGAGTTTAGGGGTAGTGGTTCAGGTCAGGTGATCGAAATATATCATTAACCTGGTATATAAACAGTGGACGTCTATGAGATATAGTGAAACAAATGTGTGTGCGGATGAAATAAAAAAGATATAAAATCATTTGTGCCAGGTACAGCGTCATGTATATTATATGTAAAGATTTGTTTTCCTCCATTACTGACTTTGCTCTAGGAATGACTGGAGATTTCAGATCAGACACACACGTCCAAACACGTCCTAAAGATAAAAGCTTTTTAATTTCAAGCTTGAGTCCCCTTTACAGTCCGCATTACATGACGAAGTACCGTAAACATAGTGTATTAATGATGTGTTGAGGCTGGTTTTTTGATGGCGGCTCACTGGGCCCTATGGGTTTGATGGCTCCAGATGGGGCAGTGAGCAGGGAGAGATCAGCCGGTGGAGGTCTTCCTGAGAGAGGGAGGAGACCCAGTAGGAGACTCATCCCATCCTCTGACTCCTCCACAGCCCCACAGAGCTGCTATTATCCTCTTGCCTCCAGGGCCAGGCTCAGCATCACAGGCTTAGAAGAGCACCAGTGACAGTGTGGTATTGTAAAGAGACACACACACACTTATATGCACATCTCAAATATTCAAATATTCATACCAAATGCACACTCACATCCTCCAGAACAAAATAAGCATGCTAATACAAAGCACGCACTTTGTAATACCTGTCACACCTGTAATTAAATATGCCTTCCTGCATTCAAATGCACATATGCACAAATAATTGCTTTTATTCACAGCGGCGTACACAGTTATAACAGAGAATACATCTTTGGATAGTAAAGAGCATCTACTGTAATGTTAGCAGCATTTTTACATGCAATTTTAATGAATTCATTCTTTTCAGAACCATTTCACAGTGGGCAATACAATGTCATTTGCTGACTGGCAGGTGGGAATTGGTTTCATATTCACACTCGTCTGTTCGCAAATCAGATCTGGCACAGGCGGAGCGGAGGAAAATAGCTTGAACCTGCAATGCTTCTCAGCTTCCTGCTGCTTCTTAACTTATCTATTATTTTTAATATTTAAAATTAAACTAGCTAAAGTGATTCTGTAGTTCAGCAGATGCGATAAGATAATTATTTGTCCTCGCAAATCATTATTTTGGATTGACGTTTTGTAAATAAACTGGGTTGCATGATCGGAGATGCTATGGGTGAATGTTTCCTTTGTGAATTATACTTTACGTCGCTTCCTGATTAGGAATAATATAAAGCTGCCCCACGATGGGAGAAATTTTGATGTAATTCACTGTAAATTGCCTTTCGCTGGCTTAAATGTAAATTTTAGTCATTAACATGCAAGCCATTTAGCAGGCACTCTTATCCAGAGTTACTTAATGAACATGCTGAAAGCATCTCAAATTTGCATTTGCAAACTAAAAAACCCCTGCATCTGTTTTTGTCAGAACTACATTATGCTTGATTTCTCTTCTTTTTTTTTTTAAATACTATTTTCAGTCCTAGCTGTCTTTGTCCTAGTATTTGCACATTTTCATTTGCAAATGGCAGGTCAAAATCTAATTCAGTAATTATTCCCATTAGATTGCATGTCTGATTAATGTGCTATCTTAATGATACTGGCAAAAAAGCATGCTTTCCTGAGCATCCAAAACGTATGGCTCTAAACAGTCTGGCAATGTTTGTTTTGCTCTTTAGAAAGGGTCAGGTTACTTAACATTATTTTCTATGTAAACACTCAGAATTAATGCTTAATGTTTTGTCACTGCATTTCTAACTTACCTTATGTTTTTTGTGCCTGATTTAAAACTGTTTTGAACAAATTCCTGCTTTTTTTATGCATTTAAATAGTCTGTTTTACAGACAGCCATTTCGGACACATCATCACCTCTGTAACTGAACTGGGAACAGGAGGGTTCACAAAATATTTATTCCCTCTAGTGGTTAGGTCTAGAGATGTAGGCTATTCTACATGCAAAGTATAAATAAAGTATAAAGCCGTTAAATAAAACACAGCATGACCTTGCATCATGTGGTACAAATGTGGTTAAAATGAAGGAAAAATACAAATGAAACCTGATAGAGGTGCTGGCGTTGTCTGAGAAATTCTTTAAAGCATTGACAGCACTGCAGATCTCAGTGCACACTGAAGATTTATAACAATCCGCATAACTTTAGACCTAGTACAGTCTGTTCTGCAGAAGTTGTTAGAAAATTACTTGCTGCCTCATTGTGATGCCTCTGATTTGCAGACTGCAGAGGTGAAGGAGCATTGTCTTGCAACAGGGAGTTTAGATGAAAGCTTGAAGATGCAGAGACTGTTCTGTCTAAAAGTGTCAGGGCAGCTAGTGAAGCGGCCTTCATAGGTTGATTGAAGATCAGGAGCCACATTCTGGATCATCTGCAGTTTAATTGTGCATGCAGGAGGGCCAGCCCAGGTCAAACTCGCTTGTAACAACATGTTGTGCTGAATTCATGGGCTTGCTGGGATGGCAAGGAGCTCGGACCGTGATGCTCAACAAGTTTCTGGTAATTCACTGCCACTGATGTAGCAGAATGAGAACCAGGGTTGTTTACCATTTGGATTTTAAATGAGAATGGCTTTTAAATTCCAGTTCAGTTTCTGAATTTGAATTTAGGTAGCAAACAGGATGCAGAATTGAAATTGTAGTTTGCATTTTTTACTTAATTTCCCTGTGTTGAATTTCTTTTTGTATTTCATTCTAATTCAGTAAAGCCCACTTCTTGTCATTACAACTCAACTTCATTTGTGTTGTGGCCAACTCCATTCAAATTCACACTGAAAAGACAGCCATTTCTTCAGTTTTGAATGAGTCTTTGAAAAGAACGGATGATCTGGAGGCAACTCTCATCAGCCACAGGTTGTTAGATACAGACAGCAGGTCAGTTCCCAAGAAGTGGACACTTCAGAAGCTTGATTGGCGTCCAATAGGTTGTTCTGAAAATTACCTGATTAAAACAGCTCGTTCAAGTATGTTGTCAAGAACATGAGGAAAATGGTTGATCTGTTTTTCGCTTTAATTTTTAGCATATTAAAGGCCTCTAATATGATCAGAAGGGTGTCTGTAACAAGTGATGTATTGATGATTTCTTCAAGTGCAGATTGAGAGGCTGAATTATTGGAGAAAATCATTCTCAGTTGTAAACGGAGAGATCAGACTTGTATAGGGGAGTGTGTGGTGTGTTGAAACTGGTTGTGAATATATGGTGTGGCTGTTGATGGCTAGCACCTTTTCAGTGTAAAAGCAGTGATAGCAGTGAGAAAAATGGTGTGAGGAGATGGGGGAAGAGAGGTGAATTACATTAACAGTCTGCAGGTGTATGAACTGATGATCAAATGTGGAGGTGTAAGTGGCTTCTACCACCTCTATTAAAACGATAAAACCGAACTGCTGTTCTGGGGTCATGTGATCTCTTTTGGACTTCATACAGACTCTGATCATGTGACTTCAGCCACATATGTTCCTTTTCTTCAACATAAGCACTAGGTTATTCAGGTTTCTGAAAGTTTTTAATTAATCTGCGTTTTGCTTATCGTATTTTAGTTTTTAGGTGTATCATCTAAATCGTTAGTGTTTGCTGACTAAAATTCTTGTAACTTGTAAAATTCTTGTAACTTGTCCTGTTTGGTTTGTCTTCTTGTCGGCTATTTTAAGAGCTCAATTCATCTGCAAATTGCCTATTTCATTCAGGGTCAGTTAACTCACCAGTCCAGTTGGCAAATAGTTAAAATCTATTATTAATATATATAGATATATATATATATATATATATATATATATATATATATATATATATATATAAGTTAGCATTTATATTAACAATTATGCTTAAAAAGTTTCATTTTAAAAAATCATCTTAATATAAAAAAAAGAAGTGATATCAGTTACACTTTAATACATTTTTTTTGTTTAATTTGACCGTTATTTTACAGCAAAGCTACATAGTATGCCAATGGGAATTACTCTTAAATGCATGTGAAATATGAAATAGGCTAATTGGCTTAGAATTAGGATATAGTATAGTGATTGGGGAAATTGTGCAATGCATTTACTTAGCTTCAGGTGCCTGCTTCGGAATTTGAAAATATACATGCTGTTCTGAATCTTTATATTACTGTTTTCCCTTGTATATAAAGGACTTTATAAATCACATTTGCATAATAAGAATAATGCATAATAATAAATACTGATGAGCAACAGCTAGATCAATAAGATTTTTACTTTAATTCACCAGCTCAGCTTAGGTGCATGGATTTGTTTTATGTGATGGCCATCTAGTGTTTGAATAGATGCATCACACACAGATTGTATTGGTGTGTGTGTGTGGTGTGTGGGGTGTGTGTGTGTGTGTGTGTAGTGGTGTGGTGTGTGTGTGTGTGTTGGGTGTGATTGAAGTATCTAAAAACTAGAAAAATCACAGGTAGGAAGAAAGGGGAGAAATCAGAACATGGAGTAAGAATGAGCCTATCAGAGAAAATATGAGGATGTTTAAGTGATAGTAGTAATGACATGACTACAGGAGAAATATAAGAAAAATGTATAGATATCAGACAAGGTAGAGAAATAAGGAGAGTCTAATAATCAAAAGACTTTTGTGGCAGTGAACACCGTTGATGTCAGGGTAACTAAATTATTATTTTGAAACAAGCACACAGCCTCTGCAGTCACAAAAACAAGCAAGCGACACATTCCCATAATATCTTCCATTCCCGGGTTCAAAATGGCAACAAAAACTATTCTGGTGCACATTTAACCTGTGTCTATAATTCAAAGTGACATTAAGTAGCACAGTGCACGTATCTCTAAGGTTACATTCTTCCATGATTATTCACGTAAATGGGCCAATGTTACTATAAAGCCAGACAACATCAGTAATCATTTTACAGAGTGCAACGTTACATAAATAGGTACTGTGAGTTCCACAGCCGGACAGAAAAGCCTGAAGTTGTATAATACATCAGCAAGAATATCTTCAACCTTTGCTAAATGGAGCCTTGACAATAGAACACACAAACACCCTGTCAGATACTTTCGGTACACACTTTTGGTCACATAATCACCAGCGCTTTTTGAAACTAAAGAAAGCAAATGGCTCATTATCGTGATGACCAAGAAGCGTTTGATTTTCACTGCCCACAACCGCACAGCATCCAACACAATAAACACAATCTCTGCGGCTCTAACAAGCATACTCTTTTTACATAATTAGACCTTCTGGTGGGTACATAAGAGATACAAATGCAGCATAGCTCTATTAGTGATTGTTATAATGTGTTCTAAGTGAGTCTATATAATGAAATATGGTATAGAAAGATAGTGATCATGCGTTGCATATAATGTCTTCGACAATGAAACAGCAAGGGTGCAAAATCACAGTGTTTTGTGGAGATTAACGGATGATATAGTGTGCTAGGAATGTTTCAAATTGGCTGGGACTGTCATGCTCCCAAACTAATACGGCTTGCAACCGGAGCTCATTAAAGAGACGGTTCTCACTCCATCATACCTTCTGAATAATGATAAGGGTGCTTTGCTATAGTCTTTACAGATTTCATCACAAATGCATCACCCTGTTGGATGTAGACCCTATTGGTTGTGTAGTAAATCTTCATCATTGCATCCTGATAAGTAAGCAGTTTTGGTGGCACTGGGTGTTTGTTAAAGTCTGTTTTCAGGGGAGATTTTTTTTTTATTATTTCAACTTTTTGAAAATCCTTTTGTTTTGTTGGTTTACTGTATGTTTTTTTTTTGGTTAAAATAGTGCAAATGATTTTATAAAAAAAATATTCAGAGCAATATTGCATTGCACAATGACAGTCTCAATGAATGCCTAAGGATTGTGGGACTGGCCATTACGCTGATGATGAGTGAAAGAGAGAGACAGAATCCTAAAGCCCGGAGAGGCTTTTGTTACTGCACAACTGGTATAAAAAAAAAAAAAGATTGGGATGCTTTTGTTGGGTTTTTTTCTCCTCATTTTTGTATGTTGGTGTATATATACATATCTCAACAAGCATTTTCATCATTTTGACTATAAATAAAAGTCGCCAAGCATTATTTTACACTGAATCAGTGCTCATAATGGGATCTGTCCTGAGACTAGCATTTGAATCAATACTTGTGGGTGTATGTCTGACAATATTCAACACCTTACATGTACATGCACGTTCAAATATATTAGCGTGCACACACATAAACAGATTGAAATACACAAACATACTGTGGAACATATTTTCCACACCACTGTTTTGCGGCGAGGAGGTAGTGACATGTAAACAGTGTGTGAGTGCTTTTGTGTAGGTCAAAAAGTAATTAGATGCTGTTGTGAATTGCTTGTTTGTGTGTGTGTGTGTGTGTTGTGTGTGCATGTGTATAATGAAGACCTGATCCTGATTGTGTTGTGCAGATGATGTGTGATGCATGCTGAAGTTAGAATAAATGCTTCTCTAGTTAAGTGGTGATGAACCCCCCCCCCCCACACCCCCCCCCAGTATTTCAGTATTTACAGGCACACAATTAATCTAAATCAGAGCTGTAAGATTTGTTAATGTTTGGCAAAAGAGAGAGAGAGAGAGAGAGCAATCTTTTTACGTCTAAATATAGATATTTGTTTGCTATTAGAACAGGTCACGCCTGTTTGCAGACCTTTTCAAACATGTGTGTGTCTTATCTATGTGGAAATATGCTCTTGTCAGGCTCAAGCACTTAAGGCAAGGTTTATTTCTAGCACATTTCATATACAATTCGAATAGTAAAACGAAAGATGTCAAACAATTTTTTTAATAATTTAAGATGCCAATTAATAAAGAAAGTAAATAGAATAATGACTTGTTTCAATTTAAATTTGATTGATTATATCTTGATTTATTACACAATTAACAGGATGGAACCTGCAGAATAAAAACAGTATTCTGGAGGGTGGATCTTGAATAAATTATTACTTTTGTAATATTTTGAAGATTTCAAAATGTATTTTATTAAATATATATAAGATAATTATTAAATGAATTTTTTTTTAAATAAATGAACATTAATAAAATCACCCCATTATTTACTTAATTGTGACATTATGATAAATCTAACTCATTTGATTTCCATCTTTAATATTTTGTCTAATATATTAAGATGTATTTGTTGGGGACATGAAAATATACTGCATAGTAGAATGACCTTCCACATGGTTATTGCTGTCACATAAATATGGTAAGCATATGTACAGTGTCTTCATGCTCTCTCTGTGTAAATCCCATTAACTAAATCTCTGTATCTCTGGGAGCTTCTCGTCCTTGTTGTCAGATCTGATTGGAGGACAGTCCTCTTTCCACATACCTGCACATTAAACCCAATCTCCCACTGACACTGGTAAACGGAGGTTGCTATGGATACACACCTTGCCTTGAAGAGTTGCATAATCTTCTCACCATCTCAAGATACCTTGAGTGACAGGAGAACCCCGCATCCAAGGAGGAAGCAGGAAGAGGAGGAGCTTCCCACTCGGTGCGCTACTTAGTATTCCATCCAGGTCTCTGTGACATCTCTCACATCTGCATGGCCAGGTGATGCCTGTGGAGAGTGGGGATTGATTGTTGAGATTCATTATTACGATCTGATCCTCAGGGATGCCGACCTAGTGACTGCAATGCATGATGGCCAACTCTTCCACCGCATTCTCTCCATTTCTACCGTTCGGTTTATTTGTTTTAACACTTCTCCCTCAGGGAGATTTTTTTCCCTAACATGTTTTCAGAAACAATGGCAGACCGTATAACTACCGCTGTATTATTGAACCCATCCAATGGAGGGGAGCACTTCAATCCAGTACACCGAAGAGACATTTTTTGGTTGTTGCTCTCTCTCTCTCTCTCTCTCTCTCTCTCTCTCTCTCTCTCTCTCTCTCTCTCTACTCCATTATCCTTTCGTTGGTCAATGCGTCATATGTTTGGAAAGGATGGAGTGTGCGGGAATGGAGGAGGAGGAGGGGGCTTTAGAGGAAGAGAAAAGAGGGAATAGAGGAGAACAGGTCAGAGGAGTACAAATGCAAGACATTGAGAAGGAAACGGTTATCTTTCCTCTCAGTTTTTCATTTGTGACCCAAAATACCTAAAACAAGACAAAGATGTGGTATTAAAATGAAAAGAACACAATTCGTCATTCCTTTCCATCTGCTTTCTAATATTCCTGATCAATTCCAGTGCTTTGCCTTCACAGCAACTCTCAACCTCATTTTACAGCATGATCTCTTGCATATTTATTTTTTTCCGTTTCTTTGTTAACGCATGCTACAGTCATGTTGCTTCCTCCACCATCTCTTCTACCCCCCCCCCCCCCACCCTTTCTCTCTTCGGTTTTTCAAGACAGTGCCGCTCTGCTGCTGTACATCACAGCTACTATTTCCCACTCTCCTCTCTTCCACTCAGCTTCGCTCCTCTTCTCTTCTCTCTGCTCCTCTCCACTCATTCAGACCGCATGCTCCCAGTCATCTCTGGCACTGTTGGGTCTGTGTGGCCAGTGGAAGTGGACAGACACCGGAAGGTGTTTTCCCGATCCGGTGGATCTGTGGGGAAGGGAGGGAGGGCAGGGAGGGGGTGCAGGTGAAGAGCTCTGTGTCGGGGGGAAACTGGTTGCGTGGCTTTGCGGCAGGGACTGAGGAGGGTCATGCTTCATGAGTTAAGTGGATTTCGGACAGAGACCCCTCGCACATCGCCGCCCCAATGTGGGGCCCTTTTCCGGATGGCGGGAACGTCCGGCCGGGAGCGATGAACCAGCTGGATGCTCCTCGGCCACTCAACTGGACCATACGGAAACTGTGCCATGCAGCCTTCCTTCCATCTGTGCGCCTGCTTAAGGTACCCGTGGGATGGGCAGATACAGGGGGAGGAAAGAGACAGTGAGGTCTTTTGAAAAGAAAAATGTTTAGGAAATATTTGTTTTGGCTTGCACTGATTGAGTTAGTTGCTAAAAATCTGAAAAATAGACTAGACATAAGAAGAAAGGTATTTTTAACGCTGATTTTCAGGGTAACTGATACATAAACCCTCATCATATGAGTACAATGACCTATGGGATTGATTCTCTCTAAAGCATTTTCATCCGCTCGGAAATTCAGTGCTTCTTGAGAGCTTTTTCTTGCAGTGCGCTGAAGTAGCTAACTTCTCCGTCTTATTAGATAATGACAGGTACTCTGCTCATGTGGAAGTGTATTGTCAGAGTTTGCAGTGTTGAGGTCTTGTAGCTAAATTAAAAATTGCATTGCATGGTGTGCAATAAGTGCTGTCAGCCTCTCAAGAGTAATGTTTATTGCTTACCCACAAATCACTTACAACTTGTACATCCTTTACATTGCAAGTATAGCATTTCACATGAATCAGAAACTTTGTTTCTGAAGCCATTGTATGCAGGAAAAGATTACATTTGTTGTGATATTTTGCACAGAGGTGTTAGCAAATAAGTAGTAATAAAGCTTTACCGCACACTTGGGACCATGATAGTTGCTTTATGAGAAGGAAAGCTCCAGAGAGATCTCTGCTGGCAGTATAGTAGTAATGTATCCCAGTTTGTAATGCAATTTCTTCTTGTTTTATAGTCAGTGATGTTCTATTATCAATTTTCTGCTTGTGTTATAGTAATAGTACAGTGTGGATCGGTCACAGACAGTGCTTACATTCATTTAGCACTCCCAGGAGTGAAATCCTTCCCAGGTCATGACTCACAGTGTTATGAGTGGATCATTATGTTCTTGGTTCAGTGTTTCGGCTCTGGAGGTGTACTATTACAGAGAGCTGTTACAGCGTGTCGTGAGCTGCTTTTCGCACTGGCTGTGAAATGCAGAGAACTGGATCTTATTCGCACTTCGAGACAAAAGAAATGACTATGGAGTCACTGGCTCCTAAAATTAAACATTAGGGAGCCAAATGACTTTCAGTTGAAAATGTACTCATAATGAAGATGGTTGTTCTGAAATGCTTTAGTTCACAGAGTGAGTTTCTTACTTCAGTTACAGTCACTGCTTTGTGCAGTAATGAAGGGTTGTTTTAGTAGGTAGACTATGATGATTTAGGTTTTATAGACTACTAGGGTGTTTTCTATTTGTATGTAGTAAAAATTGGGGCGAATTTAATTGCATCACTCTAATGACCCTTATTTTTTTTTGTGACTTATAAAATAAATAAATAAAAGTAAAAGTGTGAGTTCCTGTGTAGGTTTGCCCACACAGTCTACAGTTCCAATCTCAATTGGGCCTCATATATATACTGTATACATAAAAAAAGCTGTGAAGAATAGCATTAATAATTGAGTACAACATTTGTGAATATGTTATGAATAATATCTTTAATTTTGTCATATATGAATGGAAGTAGGACACATGACAATGTAAAAAGTATAGTTCGTCTGGATTACATTCATGCTATAAAACGTTCTTTTTAATGGCTGTGAAGTAATTATTTATGCAAAATAATTACCTACTACGAGTATATGATTTCTGATTCAAACCAACTCCTACATTGCAGATTTCCAGTTCACCAGCCAAAAATGACATGCAGTTTAGTGAGGGAATCAGGACTTTTGGTCCCACTTTATATTATGTGGCCTTAACTACTATGTACTTACATTTGTACTTACATTTAAATTAATCATTTGGTACAATGCACTTATTGTGTACATACATGTTTTTACATTGTACTTATATTTTAAAAATACCTGCATGTAATTACATCTGTAATTCATTTCTGTAATTACGTTTATAATTACACTGTTGACCCATCCCTTACACCTTAACCCACCCTTAAACCTACCCATACCATCAAACCTGTCCCTAACTTTACCCATATCCCACCTCAATAGCAGCAAAAGTGTTTTGCAATACAATATGAACACAATAAGTACATTGTACTTATTTTTTTGATGTATGTACATAGTAGTTAAGGCCACTTAATATAAAGTGGGACCTCTGATTCATTCATTAAAAAAGAACCTCTTCATTCAAAAGAACCTAGCGGGTGGTGTCTGAATGTTCGCAAATATTATACTGTTGCGAGCTGTTTGGAATTTGTTTCTACTCCTGAGTGATGTGAGTATATCTGTAATTTGTTCATGAATCAGACATAACAACTTGTCCTGTGTTAATTTTTGCAGGAAACACTCGCATACTGATGTGTGACGCAACCGCATATGCAATTGTAATGTCCAGTCCAATTGTATTGTATGGATTAAAAATAAATAATTGTAGCGTATTTTTTATTACTGTTTAAGTTGCGTTTGGATCTTTGCTGTTTTCATAGCTGTAAGTGTATTTTGTAGTAAACATAGTTTCTTTGCTTGTGAATTTAAATCGTAAGAGTATGAGCTGTGCTTGTGTTTTGCATAATATATTCTACTGTTGAGTTACATAACAATGGTGGGCGGAAATTTAGATTGATTATGGTTTACCAGTGCAGCATATTTGACCTATAAGTTGACTTTAAGGTGAATGTTTCTGATTAGGGTTAGAGAGCAGATGGAGTTTCAACTGCAGGTGTTCTGTGTAGGTGCCTGACCAGAGGAGTTGAAGATTACAGGTTGGAAAGACTGATGCCCTACATATGAGATTATCTCAGAGATGAGTAAACAGTTGTGTGTTTGTCCAGCTCTGCTGAGGTGTAGTTTGTCAACAGAGCACCAAGGAGGTGGTTGGGTATTTCACTATTTGTGCATGTAATCCTATTCTTGTGAATATATGTGTGTGCGCGTGAGGTCCAACAGCATAGCAAACCGCCAACCTTCCAGATATAATGAATATACCTCAGAGCAAATGAAGGTTTGTGACTGATGTGGCTGTATCTGTCATCGCACTGGAGCTAATCTAATTTGCTGATGCCTTCGTCAGTTATCAGGGAACACTGGTAATGAATCAGATGCTTTGGCAGGTTGCACTAATTTCACATGGTTTGTATTCCCAAGTGTCTATAGAAGTGGATATGTACAAATAGTCTCCCTTTGTAGAACTAAATTCAATTTTTTTACTCTCACTCATGGCAGTCCAAATCTATATGCTGTTATTTTTTTCATGTAACACAATAGAGGGATTTTTTAGTGTGTTCATGCTTTTTTATACATTGACAGTTTTTAGTGTTGTCAAGCTCCAAAAAATGTCAGAATTATTTGTGCATATAACTATATTACAAGTTTTCAGATGCCATTCAGTAGCTTTGTGTGAAGAACAGAAGAAATGTAGCATTATTTAATAGAAAATATTGTCCTTCACTGCAGTTTTCCAGTTTCATTTTCCAGCTTACATAATGTGTTCTTATGCAACACATTCAAAAACCAGTGTCAATGATTTCAGACCTGTCACAGAGTGGCATCATTTTTAACCCAAACAAGACCAGCAATGAGGTTTTATCATATAGCTTCGGCAGACTTGGAATACAACACATAATACTATATATAGTGTTTATATGGTTTATGCTGTAGAAAAATGTATGCAGCATACATATTTCATTTTTAGGTGAACTATTCCTGGTTGTGTGTAGGACTCTTTAGATTATAGGGAGAAAAAGAGTATCTATGATATATCTTATTAGCTGTTTTTGCAAATAGTAGCAATGTGCTGGATTTTTTTCCTCTGAGCATATGATATTGGACATTATCCAAACAGTAAAGTTGTTTGCTGATGTGTCTGTTGAGATGCAAATGAATGTAGCGATGTAACACTTCCTCCCCAAACATGCATTTCTGTGTGTCTGCAGGTGTCTGTGTTCTCAGCAGGTGAAAGAGACAGTGATCTATGAGCTGTAGAGCAAGGAGAGAAATTTGATAATATTTTGTGTGTGTGTGCGCATGTTTAATTTAAGTGTGCTTTTTGGTCTAACAACTGTTGCATAATTTGCACAAAATGTTTATGTAAAGTTTTACAACAAATTTCGTGATTCATTTAGCAATTGACAGAAAGGGATGTGTGCAATTGGATTAGATTGTCCTCAACGGCTTAGTGTATTGTTTAAAGACATCTGTCAATTATGTGATAATTAAGATTAATTAGATATGTGGGCATGCTCGATGCTGCAGTGAAGATGTGAGAGAGTAAATACTGAGTGGAAACATGCATGCATACATGTATATAATTCATGTGCATCATGTTAACTCATGGCTACCCCTGTGAAAGTGAGGCAGATGTTTTTGTGTGTGGTATTAATATGGTGAACTCAATCCACTGAATAGTTTAATTAAATATTTCCTTAAATTTTGTGCCAAAACCAATTCCACTTGTTTGCAATGCTTCATGAATGAAGTTTCATATGTCTTACATATTTCTTATATATACTAGCCTGAGTAAACTCATTATGTCAAATAAGATATTCAGCCTGCATAGCACTGAATATTTAATTGTCACATTCAAATATTTATTGTCAGTTTATTTTAAATTAATGTATTTCCATTTGCATTAATATTTAAGATTACAAGAATTACATTACAATCCGTATAAAGAAAAATATTTAATCCGAAGACAAATACAGTCCTGCTTTCCTCATGGTGCGTTAGAAGAGTGAAACCACATATCTCCACAGCAAATATCTTCAGGGTTGGTGGCAGGTGTTGGGACTATATACTGTATATTGAATATCATCTCAGTGACACACTCTGACAATCTCATCTCTCTCATTCTATCTCTCTGTGGCTCACTCTCATGTTTCTTTTTTCTCCTTTCGTTCTGTACTAAAGCATATTTACTTTAATATACTTACTGTGTGGAAAAGGATTGATGTAGTGATGAAAAAGACCAGTTTTAAATTCTGCTGTACACTGAAGTTCAGTACTTACTCTTTAGAGAATTAGCGACCACACAAATAGCTACCAAAAGAAAAACTCCAAAGGATTAAGCCACACAAACACATTTTTCATCCACTGACATCTCAGCAACTTGGATTTAGAGATGTATTACTCAATTAAATTAATTTTTTCCTGTACAAGACATGGTAATAAATGCATTAGCTCCTTAACAAGCCGATCCAAGTAAATCTTAGTCAAGTTTCCACTTTTCATTTCACTAAAGGATGCATGAGTCAATTGCACATTTACTTTGTCTTGTAGCTAATGTGAATTTTATTCAAATACTTAAGACTAATGTGAATTTTATTCAAAGACTTTTATCTTAATTTTTCTTTTTGGTTTTGAGTGTATGGTGAATTGAAAATACACCTTTCACTTTCTCCTTTCTCCACCTTATTCTTCATACAATTAGTCAGACAGTGAGGAATTAAATATTGTTTTGGGGATTTGTGTGTGTGTGTGTGTGTGTGTGTATGTGACAGAATTAATGTAAAATGCTGATTGCAGCAAACTCTTGTAAATGGAAAAGTTGACATCTCTTCCTTTGTGATTGTAATGGCAGGAAGACAGATGCCTTGTAATAAGAAAATGTTGAAAACTATATAATGGTTGTGCATCTAGGCTTATGCAAAGTTTGCAGCTATAATTTTGGTATGTCTGACCTAGATATTAGAGTTATTGAGCTTCTGTTCTGGCCTCTGCTGTTAGTGTACGGATGGCTATTTTGGTAATGTACCGTCTCATGAGGTGTTCAATAAATTTCAAATAAGCTTCAGTTACGTTATTATATTCAGTTAAAAGTTAATTGTATGAGAAAGTGGGAAGCTCATCACTGGAAACATTGCATTTATTATTATTCACTCAATCAACATAAAAGACAGCCTGGTAAATCTTCCCATAAAGATACTTGAAGAGTGACTTTCTGAATCACAGGGCTTTGATCACAGAGACCTTGGACAACAAAAGACTGACCTTCCTTTGATAAATGATGCATGGGTTTTAAATGCAAGTCCAAGCGAAACATCTTCATGTCTAAATAAATACAATTTGCATTGCTTGAATTAGCCGTGACTCTGCATATCTGAGTAGAAAAATAGCACTAACATCTTTAGAAAATGTCTTAGACAATCCTTGTATATTCTGTTCTTTATTCTTTTGAATATTACTATCAAAACTTATAGGGATAGTTTGCTCTGAATTCTATTTTGAGCAAACTATGTAATTTCAAACATTTATGACTTTATTCTGTGAAACATAAAAATTAACATTTTGAGATATGTTTTGACCATTGTCTATTGATTTATTTTTGGGTTACCTATGCCTGAATTCTTTTAAAGCAAAAAAAATAAATAAAAAATGAAGTTCGGAATGAATATTCTATGATTTCCCATGCGATTATCCTCAGATTTCCCCACAAAGACGACAGAAACGGGCTCTCCATATGTTAGTCTTTGTGCAGTATATTGGTTCGTCTCTGGGCTTTCAAAGTTTTCAAAGCCAATAGTACTCTTTTCAGAGTTTTCCTTTTAAACTAATTTTGGTTTGAAATAAATGAGCACCATGTGCTTTTATAGTTAAAAGCACATGGCACATTTTATAGTCTTGAACAGAGGACAAAAAAATAAAAATAAAAACATTGCATCACCAAGGAGCTCCTCCTGGTTTCCTGCCATTTCCCTGGAAAACATTCACAGTTTCAGTGATGAGGTTAAACGGGACAGTCTTCCCTCCCTCTTTCTAAATGGAGGATTTGGAATTAGCTTCCCTCAATGGGCAAGTCATGAATGGGCTCTGAACTGGACCGGCCCTTTGAAGTTGGCCAGAAGTAATAAGCTTCCCTCATCTTTAAAATGTGCTGCATAGCCATGTCAAAGGCGTATGCAATGAGATTCTCAGGAATGGAAATCACTTTTAATCTTTTTTCCTTTGCTCTTGTCTTTGCGCTTGCAAATGGTCTCTGGGCGCCTGATCTGATCAAGTATATCCTCCTCGTGCTTGCTTTAAGATGCCCTGTCAGCACGTTTGATGTAAGGCAGTCTTCCACGCTTAGTGTGTGTGTGTGTGTGTGTGTGTGTGTGTGTGTGTGTGTGGTGTGTGTTGTGTGTGTGTGTGGTGTGTGTGTGTCTGTTTACTCTGTACAATTTGTGTGGCCAGAATAAATTGAATGTGGTGAACAACAAATGAAGTGAACCAAGGGCTATTTTCAGGAACCCCTCTGTTTCTTATATCTCTATATTTGATGTTTGTGTGTGTGTAATATCCATGAAATTTCAGATTTAATGGATATTGGACCTGTGCTCCAGTTTCTTTCTCATTCCTTAAAGTGAGCTATTTTTATCTCCTCACCCCTGAGTCCCAGATCCAGCCCTCCTCCACAGCTGTCCCTGGCTCACCACACCTTGTTTTCACTCAATCACTCCCTCATGTTCTCACACGATCATCCCTATACTGCCATGTCCTTGATTTATTCATTAATTTCCCCTCCCTATGGTGCTGGACAGTGTGTTATCTCATTTTTCTGAGGTGTGAATGACATGACGTGTCTGCGTATGTCCCGGCCCAGCTTAGAATAACTTCCACTGTTTCAGGAATAGAAACACATGAGGCTTCACCCTGTCTGCTAACAAATACCTCCTTCACACCTCATGAAACAGAAGTTCCCATCTGAACTGTAAAGCTACTGTAAAGGTGAGCAAAGGGCATGATTGGATTGCTTCACTGTGACAGCATAGAAAGCTACTCTATCTATCTGTCTGTCTAATGCTGAAATGCACAATTTGGACATATTACAAAATTTAAAACAAAAATTGCTACGTATTTTTTGGCAAATATTTACGAATCTTCTATGTAATTAAGATATTTGTATCAATGCATTTTATCATTTTATCAATAAGCGATTTAGATTTTAGACCCCTTAACCTACCCGAAACCTAAACCTACCCATTGTATAGTGAGTATAAAAAGATATAAAACATACCAGACCGAAATATGCAGGGAAATTACCATTTTAGTAACAATATAGCATTAAAAATATATTTTGAGTCACTAATCCCTCTCCTACCTCTAAACCTAACCATAACTATTACAGCACAAGAATAAAATGTATCCTTTTGAAATTGTTAATTGTTTTTGGTGTATTTTATGGTTCTATTGTCAGTCATAGCATGCTGGTGAAAACGTCTGTCCCACGGCAAACAAAGTAAATATTGTACGTTTTAGTGTGAAAACGTAAGTAAATGTACGGTTTGTAAAACCACATTTTATGAGATCAAGTTGTCTATTTCTATGTATAGATCCTTTTTGAAGACCCATTTTTATTCTTTATGTTTTAGAGGGGGTAATTCTTTTTGAGGGGGTAAAATTTTCATTTTCATATCGTTCTGTCTGTCTATCTATCTATATTATCTATTGTCTATCTGTTTCATATATTCGTATTTCTTTCTGCCTTTTTGACATTTAATTCACTTGGTATTTACAACCATCTTTTTATGCAATGTCCTGCATAATCATATATGGATGGAATCCCGGTTCGTGATGGCTTTGTAGTGTAAATTCAGCTCTAAAACAACAGTCCTTGAAAATGAGATGACTGTGTGTATTTGTGCATATATAGCCCATGGCTATATGTGAATATGTGAATGTATGTATTATTTTTATGTATGTGTAGGCTAGATGTGTGTCCATCATAGTACTCCTCTGTTTTGGGGCATTAATTTGTAGCTGAATGCTGTAAAATCTTGAAACCTGGAAGCAGAATCTTCCCACTCAGTGCAGAGCTAGTGGCACTGAACCATTAAAGCCCAATGACACAAGAGCGAAAAACAGCCGACAATGAAGGCATTTCCTAGATTAACTGTAATGTGGTGTTGGCATAAAGAGTTTGTTTAGCATATACACAATAGCCTGATTATGTTTTTCAGTTGGTGTCTTCATTATAATTCATAAAGCTTATGGACAGCATGTACAAATGTAGAAATGCATGGTGAATAATTGTATTTAAATTATTAGATTCTAAATATTATATTGAACAAAAAAATACTATATACTATTATATATTTCATATGTATCATTTTTATAAAACATTGCTCAGAGAAGATGGCTGGATAGTTTTGTTCGTTGTTGGATGACTTCAGAAAAGGTGAAGTGCTTTATTATTTAAAACTATTTTCTAGAATAATTTGAAAGCACGATCATAAATAACTAATTTGTAGTATGATTCTCTGTGTACTTTTTGGGCATCCAAAACAGCAGCATTACTGGCAGTGTTTTGGGGCGGGACCATCTCTTTTGCCAACCATTGAGAAATAAGTGGGAATTTTTGAGAAACCAGAAACACTATTTTTGCTCTTCTGTTTGTTGAGGCACAGAAATTTCACACTTCACCTTTAAATGTGTATTTAGTCATTATCAGCAGAGCATGAATGGAAATCATAAGGAACAAACATTAAAATGTGTGTCAGGAGGCAGCAACTTTAATAATGACTGCGCCAATTGAGGTCAAATATTCTTTGTTAGCATCAAGATTGTGATGTCAACCTGTGAGGAAACCTGTGTATGGATGGTTTTTCTGGACATGTTTCTCATGCACTCCCCTATCATCATACCTCCTCATCATTCACCGCCACATTCATATCAGCTGCTTATCGAGTAATACTTCAAACAAGCTTGCCGCAGGCCTGCAAAATCTGTAGTATTGTTCATTAGAGATGCATAACGGGAATCCACGGCTATCACAGGAGCTATTGCACTTATCTAACATATCACAGAAAGAGTGGCCCGTTTGTGAGAAATACTGGCGTTCCATTTGTGTGGCACACAAGCAAAGAAGGGAATGTTTTCAGGGAATGCTGTGACAGTTGTGCTCAGTAGGAATTGCATCTAAATTTGAGCACAGAGATGCCATCTCCTCCCCTTGGAGTGCAAAGACACGCTGACATTGGGTAATGACCCTGAGGGTTTCGATAATTCAGAGTGCGGTAAATGGGAAAATCATCTGTGTGATGAAAAAGTTTCAAGCTTTAATGACTTAGCATTTTTAATGAATTTATCATGGACGTCAAGTACAATTTGTTAAGATATCTGCACACAGTACTTGTTTGTTTCAGGTAAACAAGTAATTCGTGCAACACAATGCTTATTGGTTGTGAGGCTAAAGCATAATGAGGATTAGATGTTATTTGGTGATAAGGCAGAAACATAATACAGCAATCTTTCACACAAGCGGTGTTCCAACACACATTTCATGGAAGAGCAGTCCCTAAAAAACATTCTATCAAATACCTTTGGTTAAAGTGATAGTTCACAAAACAATAAAATTCTGTCATTGTTTAGATACAATCATATCATTTCAAACTTGTTTTCTTCTGTGGAACACATATAGCATATCGTCTGAGCTGCTGGTTTCCATATATTTAGAGTCATATGGATTTGGAATGTCATTAGGTTGAATAAACAATGACAAAATAGTTTTTGGGTGAACCATCTATTTAAGAAGCTATCTATCTATCTATCTATACCCTATTTATATATATATAGATATATATATTAATATTATTATATAGTTTATATATATATACTACTTATTAGTATTATTATTATTATTTATCTTTATAGAAGGTCCCGTACTTATGGTCCAGTTGTACCCAAACCATTTGCCCTTTTTCCTCTGGCCCTACTTTGTTTTTGTTTCAAGGTTGATTGAAGCCCTGCCGCATTCTTTCACCCCTAATGTTTTACTTGATGGGTTGGAGGGCAGTTTGTTTGTGTTTGCTCTGCTTGGGTTTCAGTTGCTGGTTGTCAGTTTTGGTGTTGTGTGGCTCAGTAGTGAGTTCCCGCTCTCTGGCAGTGAGTGTCTTCGTGAACCTTCCTCCCGCTCATCGCATGTTTCCACATGCTGCCCCACACAATAGCCCCTTTCGCACCGCATAGTTCTAGGAGCTAAGTTATAGTAACTAGCCGGTCACATTTCAACTGCCTGTGACTGTGTTAAAGACTTCTGCTCCTCTGTTGAAACCATCCTGTTGCCTGAATTCATTCATATGCCAAATGCAGAAAAGCTGAAAGAACTGTCCCTTTACTTCGAGCAAAGATGGGGGTTACCCCAATTGAAAGGAAGTTGGAGATGTTTGCTGAAACGCAATGACTGCAACCTGGAACGGGTCAAGTCCATGGTGCTCACTTGCTGTGTACTTCACAACCTCTGTGAGAGCCATGGCGAGGAGTTTAGAGAGGAGTGGGGTGTTCCTGTCCCTTTCCCTAGCCAGATGTGCAACAGGCTTTGTCATGATAACCAATAATTTTTAGCCTAGGCTGCAGTTTTCTTACCGGTATGTTTTGTGTCAGGACATACTTTAATGTTACACATCCTAATTCCTAAACAAATAACTCCAATAAATAAACTGCATAACAAACTTGTATTTAAGATATTTTATTTTAAATACTTATGTAAAATACACCTCTTCTGGAATAAAACAATGTGTTTGTTTGTCTCTCCACACACAGATGGACTTAAACGTGAAAGTGCTGTCCACAATGCAAAACAATGTGCAAAGAGCAAAAATAAAAAAACAGTTTAGGTTGGTTCAGTCCACATCTGGGTGACGCAGGCTTTGTGTCCCTGCTACAAGTCTGTTCATGGTGATCAGAAGGCCCTCCATGAAAGCAGCCTGTTGGCGCCTTGCCTCTGCCACCTCTGCCCGCAGCCGCTCATGCTCTTCCACCTCTCTCTGGGCCTGTTCCTTTAGCATATCAACAAGGCTTTGCATTTGTACATGGCTTTGCCTGTGGTCTTCCTCCTCTTGTTCCATCATTTCTTTTACAAGAGTTAGGACACTCATGTCACCCAATTTTGTGGTTGATTTTATTGTATTATTTGCATTTAGCTGCTGTTTAAGACCTCACAGAGTACCTCACTCCTGGTGCTGGAGAGCCACCTTCCTGCAGACTCAACATAAAAAACACACCTGATTCAACTGATCAACGTTTTTGGGCTGGAACTAAACTTTGCTGGAAAGTGGCTCTGCAGGACCAGGAATGAGGAATCCTGCCTTATTAGAACAGACCTGGGAACCAATTTCAGGTTGTGAGTCTGCGATTAAGAGCCACTGCCTCAAGATAGACCTTAAATAAAATTACACCTTTGCACCTTATCTACTCCTAAAAGGTACAAATATGCACCCTTAAGGTTCTAAAGTGCAGCCTTTAGGGATAGATAATGTACAGAGGTGTGCTTTTGAAGCCACTGCTCCATTGACTGCTCCAAGCTGCATTTTTTTGACTGTATAATCCAGATTGCATATAGTCTGCTACCACCCAACGCTGCGCACACACAGATAAACACTGTGACACTGCAAGCAGCTGCCAATGGGCTTGACTTTATCAGAGAAAGGAGAGCGATAAAGACAAGGGACTTGAGGTGGAGGTAATGGGAGAAAGATGGAATGAAAGAGTTAGTGTTAGATAGCTTGAACCACAGCCAAAGCGAGCAAAAGGAAAGGGGATGTGTCGGATGTACCGTGGCTTTCGCTGGGGCTGTGTCTTATCTGCTTTTCCAGACTCTCCCAGAGTCACATGTCCTAGTGATTCAGTGAAGCATCAGTCTCTCTGGTCGCTGGATGGCTCTTAACCCTGAAATCACTGATCCCTGATCACCGCCAAGCCGGAGGTCACATGATCTGCAGCAATCACTCACGCCGCCTTACAGGCCTGTAAATACTGCTGTCTCTGAGGACTTCTGTCAAAGCTCCCTCCGGGGGCATTCTGACATCCTTCATACGGATACCTTCGAGCCATGCCATTTCAACACTGAGCTCAGTGCCCATTTTTATGACATATATGCAATAGGCACAGTGTAAGAAGAACGAATCAGTGTCAGTCAAACACCATTGTTGTTTTTCATGACACCGTTTCAAGCTTTGGCGAGGGCACTCTTTTGAACAGACATTTCCAAGTGGGTGGATCTCTATCCTGTGCCTGCTCTCTAATTTCATCCTGATAATTATAAAGTTTACTTTTTTGGGCCTTAATGAGATGATAGCTCTATTCCAAAACGTAGTGAGCTTGCCTCCACAGCCATTTTCAGGCATTAGATGCTAAAGCTGTTCCAAATAGTAGGCAACTTAATTATGCTGCCTCCTTGCTTACTTTATTGGTATTCTTGATACGTTTTTTTGGTCCAAATTCGAAGGTAAGGGCAACTGTATCCATTGTGGCAAAGGCAATAGTGTTTTGATGCTGAGGAACCCCAAATGAGATGATGCCTTCAAAATGTAAAGGGAGCTATATATTTTTATACAGTACACTACCGTTCAGATGTTTTTGAAAAAGTGTCTTGTGCTCATCATCAGAGAAGAATGCCGATGTGTTTTTATAGCACTAATCACACCAAGTGTTTTTCTATTTTCCTTTTCCAGAGGATATTAGGAGGCAGTGGCAAGGAAATTTTTTTTTTTTCCCCTACAAAACTATTTACAGATTTACATACTGTTTGCTTACTGAGGTTTAGTTTCATTTAGGATGCTGCCAATGTAGACAGTGGGCAGAAAGCCATGAGGCAGCTCACTAGGCTTTGGATCACAGCCAATGTTTGCTAATTTTTCAATAGCTTAATGTATAGCTGCACAATTAACTGTACAACTACAATGACGGCACAATCAAGTTGCGTATTTATGTTATGTTGTAGGTAATAATGAGATGTCTGTAGTGAGGCAAAAACTGTGGTTCCAAACATTCCCCACTGCATGAATAATTAATGCAAAGTACTGCAGTACAGTATATGCAAAATAACTGAAATGGTGATAAAATGCATGTACGGTATGTCCATGTGAGCTATGTTTATTTTGTGTGTAATGCAAGTTATATTTCTTAATAACTAGTTGTATATTCCAGCAGTTTTTATTGGGTGGACCAGCTGACCCTGACCCTTATGTGGCCTTGATTGTTAAAATGAATGAGGTATTTTTCTGACAGAAACCACAAAAAGTGCATAATTTTACCTCAACTTTGATGCATGGCCAGTGCTGCTTCATCATATTGATACATGCTAGTACACAAGAGCATGATCAGTCAGATGTCCTACTACCAGAGGCAATGCAGCACAAATCAATGTCAAGAACAGAGTGTAATATCACAGCTTTTCCATCAAAAGGTCACATCGTGTGACATCGGGACATTTATCCTATCACATTCAGTAATGAGTCTGCCTGCCAATCTCCCTTTTGGGGCGTCAAATGCATCCAAGTGTGCAAATGCAATTTAGCATGCACAAGAATGAAGAAAATCACATGCATAGGGGAAGAGATTTCTACTGTGTCATTTTTTGTGGGTAATCTTTAAAGGATTTCACATGAAAACACTGGGATACTTTGGTAAGTAACTAAATTTTAGAATTATGATTTTTTAAAATGCTCAAGAGCTTGTTTTCGCGCAACTACAAAACTGATGTTTTTTCTCTAGATAACTGACCCCAAATTAATTGGTAGGGTATTGTTTAAAAAGAATTTCTATTTTAAATAAATGCTGTTCTTTTTTTAACTATTTTTTAAACTTTATTCATCAAAGTATCCTGAAAAGAATCACTGTAAAAGAAAAGAAGAATAAAAAAAAAAAAAAAAAAATAAAAAAAAAATATATATATATATAGATATACTGTATATATATATTATATATATATATATAATATATATATATAGAATACTAATATATATATAATAATATATATATATCTTAATCAGCACAAGTGTTTCCAAAATTTATTATAAATAAGCATATGATCAAATAAATAAGGCTTATGAGCAAAGTATGCATGTTTCACATAAAAAATCAAGCGTAGCGTTATTTCTGGCAGGTCACGTTAGTCAAGCTCACATCAGCTGACTTTCAGCTGATTCCCATCTACCTATGGGAATGCGACACCTATCTAAGAGTATCAGCATTTTTCGCTTTGCTCAATAGCTAATTACCCTCCTCCATCCCCAACGCCTCCTCTGTCAAATCGGGATTCAGCCTTCTGATTCTCCTTTGAATCAGACTAATTCCTAAAATGTACATTACATTATTGAACCTTAACGTTATCTGCAATACATTTATGTTGGTTCTGTTCTGTTACCCTGGGGGGTTATCAATGCTCTCCCTGCTCCCATCCATGCTAGGCTGCATGGATGCGAAGGGAGTTCTTGCCCAGAACGGAACCACACCGCCAATCCAAACTGTATGCTAACTGTCAATCATCTTTGACGATAGTGATCCTGACAGACTATTAATGTTTCCAACCTTTTGACCCGTACTGTACTTCTGTATGATAACAGAAAACTGGCTAGCTGAAAGAGCATCACAGCTTGAGCTAGCTAGCACATACCTCATAAATTGTCAATGAAATATCGCTTAGATTTGTCATATCTTGATTTTACTGGCTAGCTAGCTACTGTATAAACCTTTTTTGGTGTTTACTAGTTAAACTTGAATCCCATAGATCAAATATATTTAGAATATCAAAACTTAGATGTAGTCTTTGCTCAAATGCATGCAAGTGTGGCTTCAGATAAAATGGAGGGGAACCCCCCCTCTTAGGTGACTAAGGGGGATTGTGTGTGGGGGAGGACCATTTTTAGACTTTTGTTTTATTATTATCTCACCTAGTTTTAAACAATTTTTTGTCATATTCATGTAATTTACATGAATACTTACCAAGATGGACATTTTGATATTGTGTGTGCTGGATTTAAGAAATTATCTGTTCATGTTATGGAGGAAAGCACAGTGCATGTAGGGGGTGTGGCTGCCCGGTCATTGCAACTCTCATATCTTTCAGTTCATAATATGCACTTTACAGTTAAAAGGTCAATAATTAGTTAAAATGTTCAGAATAATCATTAGAATAAATAAGTAATATATTTTTTGTTAATACATGTCAATTCATTTCATATTATTCAGCTAAAACCATAGAAAAAGAGGGGAACCTATTTTTTTGTTCCGCTTGGGAATTATTTAATTGTTGCTATCAGGATCGTTTTACCGGTGCACTACATGTAGAAGAGCCACATGAGAAGAAGCAACTGTAAACCTCCAAGTTTATTCCTCTTGAGTTAGAGAGGCCAATGAGGTATGTGTTTTATCGTGTTAATTGCTTTGCCGTATGAGAACGTGTAAGTTATGTGACCGTTTGTTAATGTATAATTAGCCAATTAAGTGTATTTTCTTACGTGTTGAATGTGCATTTTATTTATTCGTTTTGTATGTATTTTTCGTTTATTATTATGTGTAAACCACCACTTTTAGAGGGTTAATTTAAGTTTTATGTATTTCCTTTCGTAGTTCTGACGGCATTGTTGGGGCATGAAAGGGCTACAAGACTAGCATGTACAAGACATGTTGAAAACTCGTGTCCAAATAAATGTCTGTTAAAACCAAGAACGACCTGAGCCTTTGATTCAACTCGAGGGGAGTAACAGTCAGAACTCAGCCTGTTTCGTGCTGGAGGAGAGGAAAGCGGTGCCAGTCATAGCGGAGCCGTAAACGAGCAGCTCGTTAAGTGGTGACGTCGCTCTCAAGCATCAAAGGAAAGACGGACTGCATGCACGTAAAGCCTAAACCAGCGGCAACTGGGGTCCAAGAGTGCAGCGTGGTTAAGCTAAGAAGAAGTAACGCATTTGAAACAAGTTAAATGTGAAGACGTAGATTAACCTTGCTAACTTTAAAGGGACTCTATTAAGTGCTTAAGGGGTAAAGTGCAGTGGTCAAAAATATAAGTCCAAGCTTAAGTTATTGCTTGTTTAATATAAGGTGACTGTTACTAAGTTTATTTCAAGTTAACTACAAGTATTTTGTTAATTTAAGGGTACATCAAGGTATTTAAAGGTGAAGTCTTTACTATTTTATTTTTTTTATATTGAAGGTCATTTGTCTTTTATTTTATAACAAGTGAAATGTGTATTCCTAATTTTGGTTTAAGGTGTTTATGACACAAATTTAAGTTCATCTTTAAAGAGTGAAGCAATTTAAGTTCATAAGCACATTTAAGAGCGTGATATCACTTAGTTGAGTTAAAGTCACAAATAACAAAGTCTAAAGCACACTAGAATAGTGACATGGCTGATCAAGAAGACTGTGACATTGAAGCTGTGGAGTTGCAGCAACAAGTAAGTCCTGATGATGAAACTCCGGACACAAGCCCACAAGAGCCAAGCACAAGTCAAGCTGCTAAAGAAGAGAGCTTGAGGAAAAGCCAAAGAGTTAGGAAACTAACTGAAAAGGGCCAAGCACTGCACAAAGAAAGAGTAAATAAGCTTCAAACTCATTTTAAGGCAAGCTATGATGAATGGAAAGCTGCTGCTAAACAAGTTAAAGGAGCACTTGAAGCACCTGTCAGTGCAAGATTACATGATCACATTGTCCAGATCCAATATACCTCAGCAGAAGTAAAACAAGCCTATGACAAGCTGCGCAGTCATGAAACTCCTGACGGAGACACTCGTCGCAGAGTGGACACATGTGATGCTGTTTCTCAAAAGCTCATACAACAGGCTCAAGAATGTCTTGCAGAAGAAGGAAATGTAAAAGATCCAGCAAAGAGATCAACTCGCTGGAGTGAAGCTGGTTCAGTGTTCATCTCAGCAGCGTCTCAAAAATCTAAAAGCTCAAGAAATACAGCAGCGTCCCAAAGATCCAAAGGTTCAAGAAGCACATGTTCAAGTTCAAGCAGGTTGTCTGTAAAGAAACAAGAAGCAGCAGCTGAACTAGCTGCAACTGAAGCCACTCTGAAAGTTATGGAGAAAATGGATCGCGAAAGAAACGAGCTTGAAAACCTTGAAGTAGAAAACCGACAAAGATTAGCAAAACAAGAAGAAGAAAATGCTGAAAAACTAAAAGCATTAGAACAGAAGCGAAGAGAGCTAGAACGTCTAGAAACTGTAAAGAAAATGAATGCTGCCAAAGCACGACTGAAAGTGTATGAGCAAGAAATCAACTCAGACGAAGAAATCTCAGACCTCCTACACGACAATGCTAAACAAAGGAAAGCTGCTCCTAAGCCAGTAAGTCTGCCTGAACTTCAGCTCGCACCATCACAACCCACTGCAAATCTGCAACAGTTTTCTGCTCCACAACAGACCACAAGGTGGCAACCTACAACCAATACCACACAAGAAGATAGCACCACAGCACTGGCTAGAGCGTTAGCAGAGTCCATTAACATAAGCCGTCTACCAGTACCAGAGCCTGCTGTTTTCAATGGCGACCCTCTCAAGTACAAAGATTGGAAAATGTCCTTTCAGACACTAATAGACAGGAAAAACATTCCAGTGAATGAAAAGATTTATTATCTCCGCAAGTATGTTGGCGGACCAGCCAGAAGAGCTGTCGAGAGTTACTTCCTGCTGGGTACGGATGCAGCGTACTATGCAGCATGGGACACTCTGGAGGAAAGATATGGAAGTTCATTTGTAATCGCCAGAGCCTTCAGAGATAAGCTAACATCATGGCCAAAGATCGGAACAAAGGACAGTGCTGAGTTACGAGAGTTCTCAGACTTTCTCAGAGGCTGTGAAGCTGCTATGTTACAAGTCAAGAGTCTTGAAGTTCTAAATGATTGCAGCGAAAATCAGAAAATGCTAAGCAAGCTTCCTGATTGGCTAACAGCAAGATGGAATAGGAAAGTCATTGAGGTTGAAGAGCAGCACGGTTCCTTTCCAACATTCAGTAACTTTGTCGACTTCGTCACAAGAGAAGCCAAGATAGCGTGCAACCCAGTAACGCCACTCCATGCACTCAAGGGAAGTGACTCGGAGAAGGTTAAGCCTACAAAGACTCGAAGTGTCGGAGCTAAGGTGCTGGCAAGCAGTGCAGAAGAGAAACCAAATACAAAGAAATGTGTCTTCTGTGAAAGATTAAACCATAGCGTTCACACATGTCGAAAGTTCATGGACAAGCCAATAACGGAACGAGTGAAGTTCGTACAAACAAAAGGACTATGTTTTGGATGCCTTAACTCTGGACACCATTCAAAGGAATGTGGAAAGAGAAGTGTTTGTGACACATGCAAAGGAAAACACCCAACCTGTTTACATGAGGAGCGGGACAAGGGAATCAGAAAGAACAAAGAAAGTGACAAGGAGCAAAAGGAAAGCAAAAGCATAAAAGACACAAAGGAAATCAAACAAAGTAAAGAAGCACCAAATGAGGCAATATCACATCGTGTAGTCCAAAACAAGAGCAGTGAGCTCACATCCACAATCAGTCCAGTTTGGTTATCCACAACAAGCGACCCAGAACACGAAATCTTGCTGTACGCCCTTTTAGACAGTCAGAGTGACACCACATTCATTCTACAAGAAAAGGCAGATGCTCTGGGCTCTGAAAAGAGACATGTACAGTTAAAGCTTTCTACGCTGTCAACCAGAGATACAGTCATTCCAAGTGAAAAGCTGTCTGGGCTACAAGTCAGAGGCTTCTATTCCTCAAAGAGAATCCCTCTTCCTGTAACCTATACAAGAGAGTTTATTCCTGCCAATCTAAGTCACATCTCCACTCCTAAGACAGCAAGAGCATGGCCCCACCTAGAGCACCTTGCAGAAGAGATCGCCCCTCTCATAGAATGCGATGTTGGCCTGCTTATAGGTTACAACTGCTCACAAGCACTGTTACCCAGAGAAGTTGTGTCAGGAAAAGACTATGAGCCATTCGCACAAAGAACAGACTTGGGCTGGACAATAGTCGGTGGTACCGACCCTTGTGTTGACTATGGTGATGCTATTGGAAGCAGCCACAGGATCATTGTTAAGGAAGTGACACCCAGTCAGTCATCAGATCAGTTGCCAAATAAAGTCCATTACATTTGTCGCACACAAGTCAAAGAAGTAGTCACACCATCAGATGTGATTAAAGTCCTTGAGTCTGACTTCAACGAAAGAAAGGTGGAAGATTCTCACTTCTCCCAAGAGGATCTGCGCTTCATTTCTATAATGGAGGAAGGAGTGAAAGTGAAAGCAGACGGACATTGTGAGCTACCGTTGCCATTTAAAGAGGACAGGCCAAGTCTGGCAAACAATAAGAGCTGTGCAGAACACCGACTCAAATGTCTCAAGAAAAGACTTGAAAGGGACAAACAATATCATAATGACTATACAACATTCATGAACGAAACAATAGAGCGTGGAGATGCAGAAAAGGTCCCACCTGAAGAACTGAACAAAAGCCCTGCCTGGTACATTCCACACCATGGGGTGTACCATCCCCAAAAACCTGGGAAAATAAGAGTAGTGTTTGATTGCTCAGCAAAGTATGAAGGCGTGTCATTAAACGATCACCTGCTCACAGGGCCAGAGCTAACCAACACCCTGATAGGTGTCTTGTGCCGGTTTCGCAAGGGTCCAGTGGCAGTGATGTGCGACATAGAACGTATGTTTCATCAGTTCAGAGTCAGAGCCGAAGATCAAGACTACTTCCGTTTCCTGTGGTGGAACAACGGAGATTTTCACTCAAGTCCATCAGTCTACCGAATGCAAGTTCATTTGTTCGGAGCCGCCTCTTCGCCGGCCTGCGCAAACTTTGGTCTCAAGTACATCGCGGCACAAGGTCAAGGCCAGTTCAGTGAAGCAACTATAAGATTCATCGAAAGAAACTTTTACGTGGATGATGGCCTTATCAGTTTCCACTCAGAAGAAGAGGCTATTAGTCTAGTCCATGAAGCGAAACAACTCTGCAGTACTGGAAAATTGCGACTGCACAAGTTCGTTTCCAATAGTCCACAAGTTCTTGACTCTCTCCCTAAAGAAGATTGTGTAGAGACAGTAAGAAACCAAAACCTAGCCCTGGGTGAGCAACCGATTGAAAGAGCCCTAGGTGTTAAATGGGGGGTTGCCTCAGACCATCTCCAGTTTCGAGTAGTTGTGAATGAGCGTCCACTCTCCAGACGAGGAGTCTTGTCAACTGTAGCCTCTGTCTACGACCCACTTGGCTTTGTGGCGCCTTTCGTTCTACTTGGCAAGCAAATACTACAGCGAATGTGTCGTGATAAGACAGACTGGGACGAACCACTCTCAAATGAGCTCAAGCCACGGTGGGAGTCCTGGCTTCTAGATCTAAATAATCTTGCTCATGTCAAGATTGATCGCTGCTATCTTCCAGCTGATTTTCAAGAAGTTCAGAGATATGAACTCCACCATTTTTCAGACGCAAGTGTTGCGGGATATGGTGTTTGTACCTATCTAAGATCAATTGGTAAATCAGGACAAATCCACTGCTCACTTGTCATTGCCAAGTCCAGAGTAACACCCACCACTGTGCCAAGACTGGAGTTGTCCGCAGCAGTAGTAGCAGTGCGCATAAGTGACATGCTCAAAGGAGAACTAGAGTTGGAAAATGTTCAAGAATTCTTCTGGACGGATTCGCAAGTCGTCTTAGGATATATAAACAATGAAGCGATGCGTTTTCATGTCTTCGTAGCGAACCGTATCCAGCGCATCAAGGAAAGTACTAAACCAACACAATGGAAGTATGTTGCATCAGAAGACAACCCTGCCGACCATGCGTCTCGAGGACTCAAATCTAAAGAGCTCGTTGCTTCCAACTGGTTTAGTGGTCCAAGTTTTCTTTGGCAAGATCAACTTCCCAGTGGAGAGATTAAGGTGGGAGAACTTGACACAGAGGACCCAGAAATACGCAAAGTTCTTGTACACCACACCTTAACAACAGTGGATTCTCTGGCAGAACGTTTCCTGAAATTCTCCAGCTGGATAAGACTAGTTAAAGCTATTGCAAGACTTACCAGATTTGTAAAGGAGTTTAAAGGCTCAATAAAAAGAACCAACAAAGCTACAAGTCTCGAAGAAAGGCAAGAAGCTGAGCTTACAATCATTGCCATTGTACAAAGATTAGTCTTCCCTAAAGAAATCAAAGAACTTCAGTCCCGAAAGGAGTTAACTACTAAAGACAAAGCAAGCAGATTGTATCGACTCAATCCCTTCCTGGACCACAAGGGCATCCTCAGAGTGGGAGGTAGATTAGAGCATGCAACTTTACATCCACACATCAAGCATCCAGTTATCTTATCAAAGACCAGCCACATCACCAAGTTACTGATTGATCACCATCATCAGCAAGTGAGACATCAAGGGCGTGGCATGACCATAAACGAACTGAGATCTAATGGCATATGGATTCTCGGCTGTAGTCAAGCAGTATCATCGTTTATCTACAACTGTGTCAAATGCAGGAAATTCAGACGTCGAACAGAAGAACAAAAGATGGCAAACCTGCCTAGTGAAAGAATGGAGACAACTCCTCCCTTTACATACTGTGGGATGGATTGTTTCGGCCCGTTCTATATTAAGGAGGGAAGAAAAGAACTAAAACGCTATGGACTGCTGTTCACATGTTTGTGCTCTCGTGCAGTACATATAGAGTTACTTGACGATTTATCAACTGACGCATTCCTCAACTCACTTCGTGCTTTCATTGCTCTACGCGGAAACGTCCGTCAACTGCAATCAGACCAAGGCACCAATTTTGTTGGAGCAAGACGTGAGTTCTTGGAAGCAGTAAAAGAAATGGACCAAGAATGCCTGAAACAACTAGGCTGCGAGTTTGTCATGAACCCACCCTCTGCCAGCCATATGGGTGGAGTCTGGGAAAGGCAAATCCGAACAATCAGAAGTGTGTTAACATCCATCCTGGATCAGTCATCCCGAACACTTGACAATTCATCCTTAAGAACCTACCTATATAAAGTGATGGCAATCGTAAACAGCCGACCTATAACAGCACACCTACTCAATGATCCTACTGGACCTCAGCCACTTACACCCAACCTTCTCTTGACAATGAAATCGTCAATAATACTGCCTCCACCAGGAGATTTTGTAAAGGATTTAGGGGTTCATATACAGGACACGGAGATGCCACTGGATCACCATCATGAGGGTTTGAATTAATCTAATCAAGAGATACCACAGAGACCTTTTGTACCAGAGCTGAAAAGCCTTTCACGACATATGGATGCCTCGTTCTCATGGATGTATGGACCCGTTATCTCTAGAACAGGAAAAAGATCTAAATGACCCCCTCACGCAAACACAGGATGTACAGCGTGACGCCACACGACTATCCCATGACTTTCGACCACCAGCTTCCCGCATTACCGAAACCCTTACTTCCTTTGCATTCCAAAAAAACAGAATGTACACAGACAATTCAGAAGACAATCATTAAAAAAATCATTGAAAGTAATGGAGCAACTATATTCACAAATAATATGTTATATGTCTTAAATATGTGTGATGTGTTATTTAAACCATGATATCTTAATCGTTGCTTTATAACTTTATAACTAATTACGATTACTGTGTATGCAAAATACCTGCTGTTTAAGCTTGGATGAGAGCTTGTCTTATTCGCCGCCCGCCGAACATTGGTGTACTGAATAATTGATATCGCTAATTTTTCTGGTGGATGAAGTTTTATATAAGATTTCTTTAAACTTGCCAGAAAGACTCCTCCCACCCACAGCAGGCCACCATTTTGCCCCACCATCTGATTGGAACAACGACCTGTGGGATGGACCGAAGTCGGCCTGCTTAAAAATGGACACAAAGCCTCTGGCTTAGTTGTCTTCTGCTGGGGTCGCACTCTCACTCAAAAGAACGCTTGCACCTTGGTGAGCGCGAACAAGCGCCGCGCCGTAACACAGCCATAGCAAGAACATCTAAGAACTCAGATATTTCAGTGAGACTTCGCGATCTTCAGGGAACTGAAAGTCTTTCAAACTAACTGCTCCAGCCTCTGTGTTAAACCAGCAACCAAGGACTCCGAGAGGGGTCCCCGAAAGGACGTCACCCATACGTCATTCCGACGTCAAAGCAACAGCCAATCAGCGAAGAAATTCCCCTCAACAGACATCCAAGAAGTCCGATACAGCGACTGAATCACCTCAGCGTTTCAGCTCTCAACAAAGCCAAAGAACGCAAGTAACGAACAAAATATTCAACTCAGCTGAACTGGTGTAGAACTAATTTAAGCAGTAAAATTAAGACCGATTCCCTGCTTGGTTTTTCTCCTAGGTTGAACTTAAAACCACTCGTTAAACGAGTTAGAACTTTGAAAACTTCATGCAACTCCGTCAACTAATTTCCTGAACTTTTTATTGTATGTTTGTGTGTTTTAGTTTAGTTTTAATGTAATCTATAATAGCTAATAAATTCATGTTTCATTTATAAAGAAGAATGTCTTGGTTTATATAATTTCAAGGTTAAACTATGCCAAACGATCATTGCTTGCTACTTATCTCGTAGCGTACGTATAATAATTGCCTCTATTAAGAATGTACAACTAATCTTGATTGTGTGGACTGTGGCCAAGGAAACACATATTAAATTTGTTAAAAGATACCAAAATCACTGGCTCGCTGGACGACCTTGATTTGAAGTAAAAACTAACAAATTTGGAATGGTTTAACCAGGTGGACTTGGGACATTCAGACCCGACTTCTAGCAAAACCTGAATAAATTAATAAACATCAATTCCCTATAATTACAAATTAATAATAAATAAATAAATGATAATGTCATTACAAGGAAGACCTTTACCTTCGTAGAAGATGGCGTAGAGTGCAGTACCTAGCCAACGAATTTTGGCAAAGATGGAAGAAAGAATATCTGTTGAGCCTACAACAAAGACAAAAGTGGCACAAGACAAACAGAAATGCGAAAGTCAATGACATAGTGATCATACAAGACGATACAACACCCAGAAACGATTGGAAGCTGGCTAAAGTTACTGCCGTGTACCCAAGTCAAGATGGATGCGTACGAAAGGTGCAGCTGCTAATCAGCGACTCAACATTAGATGGCCATGGGAAGAGACTAAGTAAACCAGTTCATCTAGTAAGACCAATCCACAAGACTGTCACATTACTGGAAGCAGATTAGTACAGTTCATAAGTTCATTTTGGAAATCATAAGTGATTTGGTGGGAGTGTAGCTGCCGTCATAGGCAACTCTCATATATTTCAGTTCATAATATGCACTTTACAGTTAAAAGGTCAATAATTAGTTAAAATGTTCAGAATAATCATTAGAATAAATAAGTAATATATTTTTTGTTAATACATGTCAATTCATTTCATATTATTCAGCTAAAACCATAGAAAAAGAGGGGAACCTATTTTTTTGTTCCGCTTGGGAATTATTTAATTGTTGCTATCAGGATCGTTTTACCGGTGCACTACATGTAGAAGAGCCACATGAGAAGAAGCAACTGTAAACCTCCAAGTTTATTCCTCTTGAGTTAGAGAGGCCAATGAGGTATGTGTTTTATCGTGTTAATTGATTTGCCGTATGAGAACGTGTAAGTTATGTGACCGTTTGTTAATGTATAATTAGCCAATTAAGTGTATTTTCTTACGTGTTGAATGTGCACTTTATTTATTCGTTTTGTATGTATTTTTCGTTTATTATTATGTTTAAAACACCACTTTTAGAGGGCTAATTTAAGTTTTATGTATTTCCTTTCGTAGTTCTGACGGCATTGTTGGGGCATGAAAGGGCTACAAGACTAGCATGTACAAGACATGTTGGAAACTCGTGTCCAAATAAATGTCTGTTAAAACCAAACGACCTGACCTTTGATTCAATGATGGGAGTAACCTGGGTGTGTGGCCTCAATAGCCGTGCAGTAAGCAGTGTGCTGTGTGCATGCTATTGAGCAATGTGTAGGGTGGAAATTAAACTGAAATTGCATTAAATCAGTTTTTTTTAACCAAAATTATGCTGAAAGATTTTTTTCTAAACTACATTTAAGTCCCCAGTTCCTGCAATTTTGCAAATTTCCAGTTTATTCCCATTAATTCCCGTTAATTCCCATGGAAAGTTTCCAGTCCGGAATTTTGCAACCCTCTTTGCAACACACTTGGCACCCTATAGGTATTCCCTGTTCACCAGTGAGTCATTAAACATCCAACAGGGGAATAGGCTGGCAGAGAAGTCTTAAGTGTTCATGCTTGAAGTTACCAGATTGGCTTAGCATTTGATTTCTGCCACTAGCGAGTGATAAGTGTAGAGATATGTAAGATTTACCACCACTTTTTGTATTGCTCTCTCCATTACATGTTTTCCCATGAGGTCAGTTGCTTTAGAGATGTGATGATTTAAGTGTGGAGCTACGAAATAAAAGCTTGCTGTACACTGAATACTAAAAGTTGAGTTTTGTTATAATTTTATGTGTACCATATTAATCATGATATTGTTTGAAGCACATCGCAGTAACATGAAATATGAATATAGTGATCATTCAGTGTCTTGGCATATATCACAGTACCACATATTACACGCTGATTCAGACTCTTTTTCACAGTACTGCCACAGTACTTTTTTGTAAGGCTAGAGAAGAGTTAAATATTGAATATGAAATGATTCATGATAGCCCTTTCTCCATTAGTGAGGTGAGGATTTTCTGTTTGTAGGAGGTGTTATTTCAGCGTTTTAGCACTGGTGACACCCGCTCTGCACCGGCCTGTCTCTTTTTAAGCCTTTATGACTCTGACACTTCATTATCAGCCTTTCGGCTGACAGCATGACAGGACCAATCTGAGCCAATCAGTGCAGCTGCTGATTTGTGACCAGTGTGCAGAAAACAGGAAGTCGATAGATAGATAGATACACTATTATCTGCTGTCCTTTATGCACACCGCTTAATTGTAATGTGACATGTTATTTTCCCCTAAGCTTATTATTACTATGCAAAAATGTGCACCAAATGCAAAAGCCTGTTTCATTAGCATTGGTGTCGTAAGTTTGTACTTTTAAGTTCCAGACTGAACAGTTTACTTACTAATGAGCAAATGTTTTGGCTGAATCAAAATTTGAGGTGTGATGCCAAGTTTAATCATTAGCAGTGGACTGATTTTATACTGATACTAATACTGATTTTTTTTAAAGAGTCTTGAACAAATGTCACAGTCATTGCACATTGTGACATCAGATGATGAAATCACAAGTGAAAATGCCAGCTTTGACAGGAGCTAAATTTCGAGAATAGAAGCACAAAAACAAAGACAAAAGGCAGCAGCGGGTAATGGAGCTCAAAAGAAACTCTGCAAAGCAGCCTCCAGAGAATATGAGGAGGAAATTCTAGCAAATGTCCACCTGCAAAGAGAAGTACCAGTCATTTCAGGATGTCTAAGACTGATCGAAAAAGTTTTATTCAAGTGTGATATAAGTATACTTCTTTTAAACTAAAAAATAGGAAAGTATAATTTCAGTGTACTTTTTATGTACTTCTCAGAAATGTGCTTTATGTACTTCTCAGAAATATACCTAAAATGACATTTAAGCATACTTTACTTATACTTAGAAAAAGTCTAAATTTATTTGAGCTATACTTGCTCTGAGAATGTTTTCATTGTTATACGGTAGGTGGCGCATAAAACTTACGAGTATACTTGCAGTATACAACTACTAAACTAGCAAGTTTACTGATGCTATATTCAAAGTGTACTATACAATGCTACCAGTAGCTATTTTATTAGTAAACTATCAGTATCCTTTAAGTTCACCTTTTAGTATAGTTGTAGATAACAAAACTAGTTATGTCCTCAGTTTAACTACGGTTATCTTACTTAACGTTGTAGCTTTTATCACTTAAGTGGGTCACTTTTTTTAGTCTCAAGGAGTATTGAAATAGTACACTTATACAACTAGTACACTGATATTTGTATACTTATTACATAAAGTATACTTAAAAATATGCTTGAACTTTACTTAAGTATATTTAATAAAATAAACTTGAAGTATACTTATTTTTGGTAAGGGCAGACTGTGACAGACTTGTTAAAAACAAAGCATCTCTACTCTTCTGAGTTTCCAGAAGATACCTCAAATATGTTAATGTTTCTAGATGGTTTAAACATTCCGAAAATTAATTTGGAGCAAAAAGAAAATCTAGAACAGCCTATTAATCTACAAGAGGTCATAGACTCAATAAATGCAATGCAAAGTAGCAAAACCCCTGGTCCGGACGGATATCCTATAGAATTTTATAAAGCCTTTGTGCCCAAAATAGCTCCACTCCTATTGAAAATGTTTGAAAATTCTTTAGAAAATGCAAAATTACCACAAACCCTTACAGAGGCATTTATAACACTTCTTTTAAAACCAGGAAAAGACCCATCCATGTGTAGTTCTTACAGACCAATCTCATTGTTAAATGTCGATGTTAAAATACTTGCCAAAATTTTAGCTTTCAGAATTGATTCTCTCATACCAGAAATGATCTCTCCGGATCAGACGGGTTTTGTCAAAGGTTGTTACTCGTATACCAATCTACGGAAGCTCCTGGGGGTCCTGTACTCTCCTGCATCCAGGGAAACCCCAGAGGTTGTGGTTTCCCTGGATGCAGAAAAAGCATTTGATAGAGTTGAGTGGGGCTATTTGTTTTTAATATTGAAAAGGTTTGGCTTTGGCCCAAAATATGTAAATTGGATTAAATTGCTTTATTCTACCCCTAAAGTCTCAGTTATAACAAACAAAGTACGCTCACAATTTTTCCCAATACTAAGAGGCACATGACAAGGATGCCCTTTGAGTCCCCTTCTTTTTGCATTAGCGATAGAACCACTTTCTATAATGCTTAAATCTCTACAGTCCATAAACGGCATTGATAGAATGGGTATAGAACATAGAGTTTCCTTATATGCAGATGACCTGTTGTTATATATTTCAAACCCAGTTGAAAATGTCCCAAAAATAGTGCAAAATCTTTCTGTCTTTGGTAGTTTCTCAGGATGTAAATAAAATTTTTCTAAAAGTGTATGCTTTCCCATTAATCCTCTGGCTCTACAAATTAAAACTTCATCCCTCCCATTTCATATTTCTCAATCCGGCTTTAAATACTTAGAAGTACAAATTAATCAAACTTTTTCAGGTCTATATAAAAATAACTTTTTACCCCTTATAAATAAAACAAAAACTGATTTACAAAGATGGGACACATTATACCTATCTTTAGCAGGTAGAGTAAATTGTATTAAAATGAATGTCCTACCTAAATTTTTATACTTATTCCAGTCCCTCCCAATTTTTATCCCAAAAGCCTTTTTTTGTACATTAAATAAGCTTATAACATCATTTTTATGGAAAGGGAAGAACCCAAGAATTAATAAAGACCTTTTGGAAAGGCAGCGATTTCAAGGAGGTTTAGCTTTACCTAATTTTATGGGATATTACTGGGCAGCCAATCTTCAAAAAGTCAACTGTTGGTATAATTTCCCAGAGACAGAGTGGTGTAAGGCAGAAGCAGATACCTGTATTTCTACATCACTTCCCGCCTTACTAACAATGAAACTACCCTTCTCCCCTTATCAGTATACCTCAAACCCAGTCGTAAGTTCAACACTTAAAATATGGTCTCAATTTAGACAAACGTACAAACTTAAGGACTTCTCCATGTTAAGCCCTCTCAGTAACAACCCTCTATTTCCCGCTGGTAAAATAGACTACACATACGTACAATGGCAGAGTATTGGATTGGCTAAATGCAGTGATTTTTACATTGACAACACTTTCGCTAGTTTCAATGACCTTCTACAGAATTTTCAGCTGGCACATTCTAACCTGTTCCGTTATTTTCAAGTCCGACATTTTATTCAATCTCAAAATTCCACCTTTCCTAACCTACCCCCTACCTCACTGATGGATACAATTTTACAGATTCCTGTAACCCCCAAAGGTCAAATTTCTGCATTATACAGTTTGATTGTGTCTGCAAGTAATACTTCAATTGAAAAAAATTAAGAAAAGTGGACCAAAGATATAGACTCTGTAATGATTGATGAAATATGGGAGGATGCTCTAAAAAGAGTAAATGGATCAACCACCTGTGCACGCCTTAGTCTTATACAATTTAAGATACTTCACCGTACATATTACACTAAATCTAGACTTTCAAAAATGTATCCAAACGTTGATGACAGATGTAATCGATGTAAAAGTGATAAAGCCTTATTCATGTGTTTTGGTCCTGCCAAAAGCTGAAAAACTATTGGACATTTGTATTTAAAATATTAAATGAAGCCTTTAACTTGAATATAACACCCTGTGTTGAAATGGCTATCTTTGGAGTGCCAGAACATGGAATACCTCTGACTAACAATATGGAAAGTGTTTTTGCTTTTGCTTCATTATTAGCAAGAAAGAGAATACTGTTGGAATGGAAATAAAAAAATCCACCAAAAACTTCAATGTGGATTTGTGATTTGATATTATTTAAAACTAGAAAGAATAAAATATGTAAAGAAGGGATCCATTCAAAAATTTTATAACATTTGGAAACCTATGATTACATATTTTGAAAAGATGAAGACCCTACCTTCTAACTAATTAATAGGACTAAAGTTTTAGAAAGGCCATCTGACTTTAAAATACTTGGTTATGTCATGCTTGCTTATATATCTACACAGAAATACCATTTGAGTGATTTTAACATATAATATATATATAATATATTATATATATCTATTTAAATTTTTTTTTTTTTATTTTTATTTATTTATTTTTATTTGTGAACAGAATTGACTTTGATATATCTGCTGATAACAAAGTATTGAAATCTTGCTATTTTGTATAGTAAGCACTAACTTTATTCATATAATTATTTGGTTGTTTGGTTATTTATCTATTATTTTTTCTACTTTGTTAATTCAGGGTTGTGGAACGGGGTGGGGAAGAAAATACATAATTATGTAATTGTTTAACTTTTTTTTTTTTTTTAAATCTGTTTGAAAATTAATAAATAAGTGCAAAAAAAACCAAAAACCAAGCATCTCCTTGGCTCACTGTTGCCCTTCAACTGAAGCAAGGGCTGAGATATACAGTATGCCCAGAATGCCAATCATATTTTAAAAGCACAAACCGACTACTAGTAAATTTGCTACTTGACCTGAGAAAAATTTGGTTAATTCACTAAGCAGGTGTGTTGTGGTATTATTGGCAGATAAACTTGCCTCTGATTCACTAATCACCTGCAATCCAGGTTAACCACTGGACTGTATTTAAATTAAGTAGTCAATCATTTCAGCACACGAACACATGCTTTCTATGCAAATGTCTCAACCCAATAATTGTAGCACTACAATTTTTAATAAAAATGTTGTTGTCCTTTTAAACAGCTTCAAAATTCCTGTGTGAGGTATGACTGTGGGTAATGTATGTTGTAAAACTTGAAACTTGAAAGCCTCTTCAAGTACTATTAACCTCAGACTTTATTTTACTCATTAAAATGCTTTTAAAGGAAACCCATGATTGACAATGCTAGTTCATTTCCAGGATGTAGGACTGAACAGCTTTGTTCATATTTTGTGATTTTGCCCCAATAGTCTTTAGCAAACTAGAGTATATTTACAGTGGTACTTATGCCACAATTTTCTATTTGCAATAGATTTTAATAGACCTCCCATCAAGAAAACATTATATGCATGTATGGCAATGATAATGATATATACTAGAAAGATGTTTTTTGTTCTTTTTGGTCATATAATAAAAAAAAAATGAGCATTGAGCTGTGTTTCTTATATGCCCTGAGCTTGAAACAGGTGGTGACTGCTATTGAGAAAATGTGGACTTACCAGCCACAGCTCTCAGGGCAGAGGCTATTGATTGAAATGCAGTGTGAGGATCATGATATGCTTTTGAAAGTTATACAGTACTGTAATTGTGGCGCTATCTTAAAACAAAGCACATACTTTGACTTTTTAGGTTTTAAAGATTAATGGATGCTGACTTTTGACTTCTTTCAAATTTGCTCCAGGAGAAATGATGGTAATATGTTTAGCCGAAATGCCATCAGAGAAAGTATTGCAATACTGAATCAATTAATGACAAGAATCTTTCAGCTCGTAAGAAGATGAGCTCCAGCTATTCCCTGTGGATAGAGTCAGCACATTTAGTTGCATGGAGAGCTGATTTATCACAAATAAAATAATTGTGAATTTTGGCTGCCAGCACAAAGAGCTTGGAATATGTATGATGATTTTTACTGCCTTCTACTAATGCAGTGTGTTGGCAAGTTTGTTTTTAATTCAAAGCTGTGCAATTACATCAGAAGTATAAAAGTGATTTGATTTGACTGATTTGGATGTGAATGCTCATCCACACTATAATTGCGTCTCTAATTTTAACGTGTCAGTAGGGATTGCTTGGTATTTTATTTTATTTTAGATTATTTCAGACCACATGTTGTTGTAAAGAAATCTGTCATGTATAATTTGTGAAGATTTTAAATTTAGCTACAGTTTGTAAAAAAAAAATGGTTTGTTAATTGGAGGCCACGGCAACTATTTTGTTAGCTAAAAAGGTTTTAAATTTAATTCCATCAATCCTGCAGAAACATTGCTAGTGCTAAAGCTCCTAGAAAATCAAACATGCTACTGTCTTTCAAAACACGCAGCATGGTTTAGATCGCATTAGTGAATCAGTCTGTATCACTTAACAAAGATACTGTTACTTCATCTGACTAACTAATGATCACTGTAGACATAACAGGTGCTTTCAAGCATTTTATGGGATGTTTATGGAGCAACAGCTGTCCGCTAATCTGAACAAGAGCGGGAGGAATACTAATAAATCTGAAATATTGATGAATAAAACATTAACTCGAGGAGGTGGATACTCTATTGTTATGTAAGAAGACTTACATAATTCCATCATTGATCTGTATGGATCATGCTTTAAAACTGAACAACACCAAAATGAGAGAACTGAAAGGCACAACGCTCAGCTCGGGTGAATCACCTCCTGAACCACCTCATTAACCTTGTCTATTGATGACAGTTCTGCTCTTCAGATCACAGAAGAACCCACACACAGTATCTGTACCTCCTATTCTAATAGCTAAACCTGCTTAGATGAACACGCTCAGGTCTACACCAATGGCGTTTGCAGTCAATATATGATTTGTGCTAAATCGACATGTTTCAATGAGTTTAGTCACGAAGACCGAATTATTATCACCTACTCCTTTCATCACGCTTTTCCTTTTCTTTTCCTCCCACAGCTGCCTGCCTTCACATGTAATTAATTTGAGAAAGTAGCTCTATGTTCACTCAGGCATGTTATAGCGACGTAGCGAATGAACCAGTGACCCTGCAGCGTAGACACTTGCTGTTTCCTACCGTTTTAGACTCGCTGAAGAATAGTTTCCTTACAAGTGGAGAGAGTCATTAAATAAAGTTCTTGTAATGTTAAAGTTAACTTTGCCTTGGGAGAGTTACATTGTGTAAGTTCACGCAAGTACCTTGTAACGTTGATAAACTGAAAGGTCAACAATAATTTTAATTGTACAGAGAGATGTCTGTCGTGTACTGTATACATATGTTCTTGTTGTTCGCTGCATGACAGTTTAACAAGGCTGCTCTTTGAAAGTGTGATGTCTTCCTTTGCTGAAAAGGCCACCTTAGACAGGCTGGTTTTGTGCTGGTCTAGCTTGGACGACCAGCATCCAAAATATGCTGGTGAATGGAAATGTTGGTCAATGCAACAAGGTAATGTGCTGTATTATAATAAGTTCTGTAAAATAATGAGGTGTAAAATAGATGTGTTAGGATTTTTTATTTCATTTTTATTTGTCACCCTGAATTCATTCTGTAATGCCGAATACATTTAATGGAGTCATCACACCTCTGATGTGCAAAGACATTAAGTCATTTTTGAGTTGCCAAAATCAATGACCAGCGCAAAGGGAGAAGGCACAGGGACAGGTGAACCTGAGCCTGCCATGTAACGGCCAATCAATAACCGGCATTGTGTTTGAGAAAGAAAAAGAGGACATGGCTGTTGTGAGATGCACAAAGGCCAGTTTAATATTGATTTCTTTTAAAATGCACTTTTTATTTCAAGCTATGGTCTTTAAAGCCAGTATGTGTCCTTAAATCTTAAACAAAGAAAACTTGTAGTTGAAATATTTTGTCAGGCTGTTTTTTGTAATGTAAACAGCATTTTCGTTTTTGGTGTGGATAGACGTATCCCTTGTCGTTGGACATTGCATCACAGCACCACGTGACGCAGGGTTAGAATTGTCATATTGTTTAGCTCACAGAATAAAATATCAGCAAGAAGCATTGCAATTTTTCTTAGGAAATGGCTTTCTGGAATTTCCAGGCTCAGGTGGACAGGAATGCAGTTGTAATGAGGTGCCGGAAATGGTAAAATAACATATAGTGTGCTGTTTCCTTCCAAATGAATTGTTTTTTGGCTTTAACAGAGGAATTTCTGTGTTATTTTGTCTTGTTGAATATTGACTTAATATCAAATTAAATAAAGAGTTTAGAAACTCTTAGCAACTTAAAATGTCACTCTGAATGAACTGAGATTTTGTGAACCCCTAATGGTTTGTGATGGAACAGCTGGACGATCAATGAGCTTGTCCTAGACATGAGAAGCAAACTGGCTATGTAGGTCAGCCAAGCATAAGGAGCCTTTTCCAGCACACCCCCATGTTTCCCAAGTTCTGCAGGCTCCATTCACTCTCATGCAAGCCCACTGATTCCGTTTTTTATTCTTTTTTTCTGGACTCCTTTTTAATGGTTAAATTACATTTTTTAATCAAAAAGCATGTCTAATTAATTAATATCATGAAACTTAAACAATTTAACATGAATTTATTAAAAGTTTAACAAATATTACATGTTTAGGGCCCTGTGAAATGTTTTGTTTTTTCCAACCTTATGTTTTATTGTAACCAAATTCTGTGTTTTAGCATGTCTAATTATTTGAAAGCACATATTCTTACAAAGCCGTAGATTTTTTTTTTGCTCAGAAATTCTGTGTTGTGTATTTAAATTTTTTTTAAGGCATAAAATATTCATTTAATCTATCTTTAAAGTAATGAACATTAAACAATTTAATTTTTTGGAAAATAAAGGTCATTTAATATTACAATTAAAACATTGAAGAAATATTGTATGATTATTCCTTAAAAATAAGGTTTTAATAATTTTAGTAGTAGTATTAGCCTATTATATACATTCTGCTGAACA
The DNA here is from genome assembly GCA_018155175.1 of Sinocyclocheilus anophthalmus. NCBI lineage: Eukaryota > Metazoa > Chordata > Actinopteri > Cypriniformes > Cyprinidae > Sinocyclocheilus > Sinocyclocheilus anophthalmus. The sequence goes on along the minus strand of JADLZN010007586.1, from coordinate 1,929 downwards.
ATATATTCATATATTTCTGCTGCAATGTCTTCAGGTTAAACCAAACTTTTATTTTGACGGGTTGCCGTGAATACCTTTACATTTCTGTGTGTGTATGACATGATGATGGTTTTACTCAAATGAAACGGTCAAATGCTAATGAAGTGACACTCAAGAGTAGTTCTGGAGATGTTGTTCATGTGTTTATGTCCTCATTAGTGAGACGGCAGATGTTAATATCACCGGAAGCGTCACGAGCTTTTCAGTACAAGTACTACACAAAACCGCGCGTCTGCGCCATTCATTAACACAGAGACACGCAGAATTCATATTTAAATATGAATCGTTTTGCGGCTTAATATTTACAAATACTAGTGGGAGTGGGCTTACTTGTGAGTGTGTGTGTGTGTGAGCGCGCGCATCGGGCGGAACTCCGCTGTGCGTGATACAGAGAGTGCGACCATAACGTAGAGACCAAAATGACGTGCCGTCGTGTAAATAAGATAAATAACCAGGCTATTTAGTTTGCTTAATGAAAGAACAAGGTATAGACATGTTTTATAAGAAAGGTAACTTTAAATGACTTCTGTTGTGAATTTGTGATCTGGTGCTATAGAGAAAATTTAATTAAATAAAATTAACTTGACCTTAAATAATGGCAGGGGAAACACTGTAGTGTACGAGTTTGTTCAGTAAAACAATGTTATTTCAGTTTTTAAAATAATGGTTTTCTCATATGGCACTCAAGAAGCATTTCTTGTTGTCATCTAGAAAACAGTTTTGCTGTTTAATATTTTTGTGGAAACATGATACTTTTTTCGGATCAAAGTAAAAAAAAAAAAAACTTTATTGACAGATTTTTTTTTATTCTTAAATACAATGCTTTACTGAAATTAAATGTGGTGAATATCTTTTCATGTCATCATTTACAGCCTGTGTGGCAGACTTTGTTTTATGAGGCCACTTAATATTGTTCTCCATGTTTATAGTAATGACCCTGAATGTTATCTTCATATCACATACTTTCTAAACCTGTGAACTGTTTGCATTGCAGACATCCTCTCCCAACTCATCCAACGAGAACTCCCCAGTGAGCCCACCAGATGACCAGGGTCAGGGGGACAGTCCCACTCCCCTGGAGGAGGAGGAGCCAGCTTTCCCCCACACTGAACTGGCCAAGCTGGATGACATGATCAACAGGTTAGGGCTCGTATCCTATATTTGGTCTAATTATGTTTATGATTAAATCAGAGCACGGGGGGGGGGGGGGGAGATGAACTACCAGGAACTTGCTTAAAGGATATTAGTTAGGCTATTATTAGCTGTAGGGATGATTACAACCCATCTGTTGTTTATCAGTGATGTATTATGTTGATTATTATGTTTTTTTGTCTTGTTTTTTTTTTTTTTAATGATACGCCTCGCTGGGGTCCGTTCCCGTTTTGCCAAGGTGGAATAGAATTCTTCCTTGAGCTGTCATAGATCTTTGTAAAAAGGTAATGCTTTATTTTTAGGTCTTGTTCATCATTTAATATTCCTGCTGTTTTCATCAATTGTTCTGCTGAGTAGTGGCAGAAGCACTCTTACCTTTATCTGCGTCATCTTAAGCTTTCACTTTTGCTCTTGAAGGAATTCTTCAGCCTTTGTAAATGTCAGGTTCTGATAGGTTGTTCTTTCATTTCTGTCACCAGGACTTGATGTCAAGTGTGAAGCATGCCAGAGGTTTTTCAGAGATGGCTTGACAATATCCTTTACAAAAATACTGACAGATGAGGCTGTTAGTGGATGGAAATTTGAGATCCATGTAAGTCCTGCAACTTGTTCGATGGTGCCATTTTCATCACTCCTTTCATTTGAGCGGCACATTTTGTCTTTTTGTTTGCACAATACTAACCGTTTGGCCATCAGGTCTGTCCTCTCAAGTATTGATTACTACTTTGGGCGACTGTG
>JADLZN010007585.1:0-50430 GCA_018155175.1 Sinocyclocheilus anophthalmus | reverse complement strand
AGTTTCAGCGCTAAAATCAAGTTCACACGCATTCAGCATGTTTCCAAATGTGTGCCGCAGCCGCAATTCCTCATAAACCCCCTGAAGCACGGATCTGAATGGAGAACAGCACCCTCCACACGCACTCACACATAGATGCTTTGATTTACTGCAGGTTCCAGTAAAAGGCAGCTGCGCTTGCACAGCGCACCCTGCGACGTGACAGGTCTTATTATTATTTATAAGCATTCATAAAGAGAAAGGGTAAATTTGTCATTAATCTTACACACACACCACAGCCCAGGGGGGATTTTGGCACATTGTTTCCCACAAAGTTGCTCACATTAAAAAAGCCCACTCATTCATCAAGATGCTCATGTGAACACATCCGTCATGTTTTTCCCCCTTCCAATGGTCTAATAATTAGCTCTCTCTAGTGCTAAGCTAATGCCAGCTGCTCTCTTTCACCCTCACGTAAGACCCTCCATCAGTCCCCCCCCCTTCACTGGCACATTTACCCCCCTCGGATGCACCAGAGGGGCTGACGCTCAAATGGAAGGAGTGATTAAGGAGAAGAGGGGGCGGCAGATACCTGTGGAGCAGAGCCGCCACTCGAACTGCTTTCTCTTTGACCCGCTCTCGCGCTCACATTCTCACTTTTTCAGTTTCATTCTTTGCTTTATTCTCCTTTGGAATCTGTCCTTTTCATTTCCATTTTAATTCCTTTACAGCACAGGTTCCCAAAGTTTGTTGTTTTTTGGTCAGGCAAACCCCTTTATACATAAAATATTTACTTGAAGTACCCTCTGAAATTTTAAGTTGATATTTCAGTAGTTTAACAACACATTTACAAGATCATTACTGCAGGTTTTCAGGATTTTGTGACGACAAGTGCTACATGCGCTAAAATGTGATGCTCTCGCTCTTTTGCATCATCCTCTCTACTCTGCACAGACACACACACACACAACACACAACACAACAGAAGGGCAGATCCTGCTAGGCCTTGTGTTGCATTAGCAGGATAGCTGTAAGCGCGTCATGTTCTCTTCAAGCACCATGAACGAGGTGAGTCATTCCTGCCCCAAAGATTGTTTTTTTTGGTGTTTCTTCCGCTATTTTTGTGTTTCCCCCCCCCCGAGTTCACAGACTGTATCGGTGTCTCCAACAATCCCTTTGATAAAGAGGAATTCAGCTGAGCCTGAGCTTAGAAGTGCGGTGCTGCACTGGCCCCCCCGAATCTGTGGTATAACCCTTCCTTCCAGCGCCTAAGCGACTACGTACGTGATCGTGCTGTGAGGGGATTTACGTGCCGCAACCACAGAAATACATGGCAAGCATTGTAGCGACCCGCATACTGACACGGAACGAACAGCGGTGGGGATAGGGAGCGAAAAACCCATGTGAGAAGAACGCAGATCTAGAAAGCAGGCTGCTTGAAGTAAAAAAGGCCCTCCTTCTTACCTGCTCATCCCTCCCTCCTTCTGTGCAAAAATGTCTCTGACTACCGACAAAAATGAGAATTGAATGAATGAGATGTTATTAAAACAGATAAGATCGAGGCCCAAATGAATCTGCGCTGCACCCGATGCGATTTTACGCATGAAGGCCCAGAAAATTTTGTTGTAAGCCGCACTTGTCAGTGCAACTACGTGGACTTGCGCCTAGTAAATCCCGCTCATCTGAAGAGCACTTGTGATGCGGAGGATTTCCTACATAATCACAGGACTAGCCGAGTATTTTATTATGCACGACCGCTTATGCCCCCCGCCCCAGGGCTCTACGATTACTTTTCTTTTTAGGGAGCACTTGGTGCCTACTTATTTAAAAAATCTGGAGCTCAACGCCGTTCAAAATTTAAAGACACCTTCTAATCAGAATCAAAAAATTCTGATAAAAAGTAACCTTCCCATCTACGAGGTGCGTGGTGACAGAATGATATCTGGAGCTGCTTACACTGTGATTTACAGGGAATTTTGGTTTTTTACCTATGAACTAATGCATTTTTCTAACTTTATTCAAAGTATGTTATCTTTTATGTCAAATTAAAAAAATATATATTTATAAGCTTTTTATTCACATGCTTGTAACGTTCTAATTAAATTAACAACAGAATATAAAACAAGGTAGAATGCAGAAGATAGAATCAAGACATAAACTGGTTACCAACTTAAATTGAAATCAGATATTAAGAACAATAAATTTTGGCCATAAGAGTGGCACAGAAGAAACACATCAAGTGGCTTGAAGGTCGTAATTTTCAGACATTATTAATGAGACTCAGAAGAGGGCGTCGCATGTTGATGAGCTATGCAATTAAATTATAAATTCAGTGTCTTGATGGTTAATGTTTTAAATACTAAAATTTGAATATAGAAATATAGAATGATTTAATTAAATAACAGAAAATACCTTTTTCAAAAAGTCCAACTAAGGAACTGCAGCACTGTGGTGGCCCAAGGCAAAGGTCACCTGATATTTATCACAGGAATCATTCATTTTCAATTGTCAAATTAGTTCAAACAGTGATTTTTTTTTTCATTTAATTCAGGAACGACAGTCCGAGAAGTGACTGTCTTATGAATGGGTAATAGTGATCATTGAATAACTCAAGGTTTGATCATTTAAAAACTGACTAGTTCCATTGCATAACGAATCCCCTGGTTTGACATCGGCAGACTGCCGCAGCGCGCGTCTCCTCTCATGTGTTACTTTTCCTTTGCAACATAATTTTCGGACAGAGGACAGAGCCCGTTGACGCCAACTAGAGCCCAAAATAAGGCCAATTAGTTTGATGATTCTCAGGACAATTATAAGTCAACTTAATATTTAATCTTTTTTTACGCGTTCCTGGTTTAATGAACTGCTTCGTTATAGGAATAAATCAATTATCACATTGGCGGCCACAACACTCTAGCTATTGACAGTAATCATTAAAAGACCGTGAAACAGGCACCCGAGCAAGGCAGCTGAAGTACAGTCTATCTAACTTGAGGGCTTGGACACACGACACACCAGAGTACTCCGATCTCACAAAACTCCATTATAATCGACGAAGCTCCCTGCACTGCACAATGAATATCTTATTTACACCCTGTCAACACTTTATCTGCTCTATTATAATGAGAGCCGAATACATCTGAGGAAGATATCATTAACATCAAACGGACACGAGGTGACCGCGCTGAGACAAGACCGCACGAGACAGGTGAGCTTAGGCCCCACCAAAAGGACAGACCGTGTAACGCGGTAGTACTATTTGTTCGCGTCGAGCCTCCCGCCTCGCAGCCCGGCATAAAACACACCCAACAGGATAGAGGAATGACTGGCACAGAGGCGCACGTCCGCACACCCTCGATAGCGCACCCGCATCCGACAAAGCCTAGGTAATTCCTGTCCGCTAAATGTGGCACACAGTCAGTCCAATGTCAATCAGCTGCAGCACCCTCTCACAACCCCTCAAGTGCCGTGCTTAAAACCCGCCCTCAAGTTGAGTTCTAGGATCATGCCGCTCCAATGTTTTCTGTGTTCCAGTTTCGCGAAGCGACATCCGGACTAGCCGTTGTTATTGCTTCCAAATTTCGAATATTTAATTTAAATCAAAACTGCTCATGCCTGCATGTAGGCCGCTCTTTTTTTTGCATCGTGATCCAAAATCGCACGTGACCGTTGCCTCCAATTTGAAATGAGATAAAAATGAGCAAGCCACATTCGGACGCCCGACTGTCACACGATATGGCTTCGTTTGTTCTATATGCGCGATTCTTTCATTTGCATTATTCATTTCATTTGTTTATGATTTGCCCTTTTAAAATATATCAGTTTCATGTTTGGTATTTGACGTTCAACGCACTTTCCAATTTCAGAAATACACAGATCTTATTGTCTGACCCCAAGAAATAATATTAAAAGCAAGTCTAGAATCATCATTTTGATCAAATCGGTGACAAAGAGAGTAACACAAGGAGCATGAGAGATAATCATTTGTGACAAAGTTAGCCTATTGTATGCAGCAGTGAGTGTCCACGAATGTAGTGTTGCAGTGAATCCGTCTACAGCCGACCCTAATTTCAAATGAGGTTGTTTTGATGTCCTTTTGATGTATATTATCATGTGTTTTATGCCATATATTTTTTGTGAGCGATGCCCTGTTTTAGGCGCCTGATATAAGCCCGTCGCATACAGGCTGTGATGTTAATGTAGTTTTAGCCGTTACCGATTTTCATTAACCCTGTCTGATGGGGCCGTGTGACAGACAGACTGCGCGCCGCCGAAGTGTGTCTTTTGCGAATGCGCTAATCTCCAATCTGCGAACTGATGGCCTATAGAGCCACCACACATGGCCCTGAACGCGGGAGCCCCGATCTCAGGCATTAGCTTTGCGCTAGCTGCCTTCCTCCTTTAATCCCTGTAAGTGCCTAGCACTTGTTTGACACACAAACGCGCTCCTTCACCACCGCAATCACATTCCGAGGGGATTTACCTGGGTTTGTTACCGTGTGGACCGAACTCAGCTGTTGCTGCATTATGTGAAGGCTCAGCGCAGGTCACACAGTGTGACTGATGCTCAGTGCCCCTATCTTGTGCCCGGTCTACGCATCACGGAGATGGGGGAGGATTTAGAACAGCACTTCTTGTCAGAACGGAGTTTCTAATCAGGTTTATTGCTATAAATTATGGTCAGAGTGCCAAAGATGGGGACGAAAATGTAATGAAGATGCCCAAAGACTTGTACAGGGAACTGCGATTTTTGCCCGAAAAATTAAGGCAATGCCCCATGAGTAATGAGCTAGGGACTCTATGCGCGTAATACATGTGTACAATCAGGCTTATAGAAATAAAGATATTTTAACTGGCTATCTATAATGCCAGTACAATGTCACCGAAAATTTGTTATTGGACAAATTGGCAACTACATGAAAATAAATCAAGGACTAACGAGCATGCATATTTTGTATAATGAAGTATAGATGTCTATGAGAGGATTACGTAAATGCAAAAGAAAGATTGATTTTTGCAAGAAGAAGAGAGATTTACTCTCTTTCCTGATGACAGAAAGTACTACGTGTTAACTATTGCTACCAGTAGACTGTATTCTCAAAGTAAATTGAATACTAAAAAGTATATAATACGGTTATGAGGAAAGTATCACACAAATGTCCAAACAATTTCTGCAAATTTAATTTAAACCGTATAGACTCTGTCACTCAGCATCTTTTGTCAGTTGCTTCAAATCTTATGATTTAAAAAAAAAGTGTATATTCATTGGAAATTGCCTAAAAGTTTATGCATGTATGAGTAACAAAATGAAGTATTTGGATAAATTAATATTCTTTGTTCTTTTTTATAACCCATGTATGTAATTATGACAGATAGCCAGGAAAATTAGAACAGACAACACACAAATAATAATAATAAAGAAAAAAATTCATAGGGCTACTGTCTGTTGAAGAGAGGGAATTAATTAAATTGACTTAAAGTGGTTCATGCATATCAATGTTGAATATACATTTACTTTTAGTAAAACAGAATCCAGAAAAAAATAAACAGAAAACACAGAATTTAAGAAAAAAATAAAGTGGAATTTGGGGAAAAAAGCTTGAAATGACAATGAGCTCTTTTCTGCCTGCCTATTTTTTATTTTTTTTTACATGAGCTTTTTATAGATGATCATGTTCTCCATGATAACACTCAAAATCATTATCATTTTAACAAACAAACAGCGCATTCACTTGCACCGGGTTGGAAAAGTCAGTAGTGAAACGAATCAACCTAGGCGCTGCCTCGTCAACCGACATAAACCCTAAGGTTTGTTGATGCTTAAGTGGGGTTGGCCAATGGCAACAGGATCTGCGTATAATCATTAGCCATGCAGGTGCGAGCGAGGCGGTAGCTGTAATAGCCGATTACAAGAAGAAGGGACATTCACGGATCAAGACCAGTTTACCCGACTTGAACATCATGATTTCCTAGCGGGCCAATATGCTAAGACGTTTAGAGTGAACTTAGCAGAAGAGACTTATTGAGCGCGCGAGGATGGCTGCCTTACGTGACTTTCTTTTTGAAGGAAGCCTTGATGCAAATCAATTCAGGGTATTTTGCTTTCACCTCACAAATGCCAGAAGAAAGTGTTGTTTACGCAACATGAAGAAGTTAAAGCGCCCGCGTTCATAGTGCACGATTCGCTAAATAACATTCTATTTTGCTGTGATTGCGCCTATAATGCATGTGTATGTGGTTTAACGACAGTTAAAAAACCATTATGTTTCCACAGTGACTGTACATAATAGGATTTGCTCCTCGTCCTCAGGTAAAATGCGACTATGCAAACATTTGACATTTGCGGGTTGAACTGTTTCACGGGGTGATTGGACAGGTTTTTTTAATACAACGACTCTCTAAACCACTTGATTTCTAGGTTCGTGTCCCTCTTTTGGAAGACACTAACCCCCCCCCCCAAGTAGGTGTCGCTTCACAATAGAAAGAAACACAGGTAGCTCCACAACATAGGGCCGGCTGGCACATGTAAGATCAAGTTATCCATGCATGATGTTACTGTTGCGAATATGGTTGCGTGACTGAAGCCATGTGCGTTATGCAAATCTTCCTCATCATCGATGAGTAGACATGATGCGGCGTCCCGCCGTGTTGAACGAGCGTTTTAGGTGAGGCCCGTGGTTGACTCTTTAATTTTTAATAAAGAATATAACTCTTTGCGATTGAGACTTTAGTCTTCTGCAACTGTTACAGATCGTCTTTATGCACAAGAGATTGTAAAGCACTCAAGAGAGAAGGAAAAAATTTAAATTGCCATCATATGCCCTTACCCCCCCCCCCCCCCCCATAGCAGACTTGAGACATCAAATGTGAGGAGAGTCAAGATGATTACAGAGCGACCTGAATTGGGCAGTGCTGACAGATGTCATCCAGGAGCTCAAAGGACAGACCCTCGCCGTCACAACTGCCCCTTGTACTAGACTATGAGCAGGAGAAAAGACACAATATGGAGATGGATTCTTGAAACCCCCATATTGGCCATTTAGACACTGTAGCATCACACAAATAAACACTGCCAGCCAAGTGGTATTTATGCTATACTAGCATGCCCCCCTTGCAGGAAGCGAGAAATGAAACATGATAATAAGGGATGCAGAAACCCGCGAGAGTGTTCCTTCGGCAACTGCATTTAACTTTTATAAAGAATATCTCTTTGGATTTGACTAGACGTTAGTCTTGTTGCACCGTTTAAAAGACTTCGTCTTTTATGCACCAAGGAAGACTTGCCTAACACTACCAAACTGAGAAAATACAAAATCGGAAGACAGCACTAAGAAAAGAGTTAAATCCGCCATCATACTGACCCCACTTCCCCCTTCAGCCTCTTTAGAAGTTGAAAGAATGTCCGAGTTGAGGCGCGCAATGTTCATACTCTGCTATCTTTCCATGTATCGCACATTTAACTTAAAATGTGACTTCCTTATATACTAATTAAGTGACGTTATATCTCAATTTTATGTGCCACATGTTCTAGGCCATTATATAATGACTGAATATATAATTTGCACATTGTCTTCTTAATTCTATAGTCATGACATTTTGTCAATTTATCAATGACATACAAAATTTAGCTACAGCTTAATATTCACAATTGTGCTGCGTATCAATTAATAATAATAATAATTAATTGTTTGCCACTGTATATATGCGCCTTTTCTAGGCACTCAAGGCTGCTTTAAGTGTCAGGCGTCGAATGTACCGTAAACCATCACGCGGTGTGCAGACGATACACCATGACATGAGTGCCGATCACGGACAGCCATATGTGTTGTGTCTTTTTACGCCACAGAAACGAAGACATAAGAATAAAAAAGTAAAACAACCACCACCACACACCAGCTTTATGGTCGCCAGAGGATTAGCTGCGCCTGGCACGGAGCGAGAAAGAGTGAGAAGCAATCGTCTATGCATATGCGAGGGATTGTATAAGCCTGACGGCGCATGATGCATAAGAGCGCCATCATGAGCAAATTTGAGCCCCCAGGCCCATGCCTCGTGATCGGTCACACACTCTAATCTTTTCGCAAGGGACATCCTGGGATATTTTTAATGACCACAGAGAAGAGGTCATTGTGACTTTATAATCTCAAGAGTTATAGCTTTTATGCCCACGCATCCTCACAATTTTAACTTTAAATCTCACACTTTTTATGACTTTATATCTCACAATTTTGACTATATTCCACAAACTGTTTCATAGTCACATCATGTCTTAATGTCAGTGTGACATTATCTAAATTTTGACTTTATTTCTCACAAATTTAAAGGGGACATCGGATGCAAAATCATTATTATCTCAATGCGTTGTTTACATAAATGTGTCTTAGACAATGGAGGTTGTTCATGGACACAACCACCCGACAATGATAAAAACTCCATTCACTCCTTTCTTTTTTAACCCCAAAAACCGAATGTCATTCTCAATTATAAGTCGAATGTTTTGATTTTCTAGCAAGCTATATTGACATCATCTTGCCCCTCATGGCCTACCGCCTCACGACACTGACGTAGGGTCCCGCTATATTAGAATACTTCGCCCTCGAGGCCCGGGCATGGTTTATGTACGCCTGATCCTGCCATCTTTCTACGCACGATTGAGACCAGTTGTTGCCCGACACACAACGGTCTTGTAAGCATGTGCCCCCAGATGTTTTGTAGAGTTGCGTGTAAATAGTAAAACATAAGCAGTCTTTATTTTCTCCGACATCAGAGGCCACTAGAGCAGTGGATTCGTTTTATTTAGAAGAATATGGTAACGCGCCAATCCAAAATACCACAAAAATGAAGTAGAATGCGGTCGTGCTGTGAGACAGAAGCTAATTATAATTTAAAGAGTCATGCCACAGAAATGTGGCGATCGCCTTTGCTGAAACAGCAGACTGACTTTACTTGACAAAAAGCGAAAAGGCGCTGGTGTTATAATAACACACCATTGTGACTTTATAAAACCAAAGTTTGTTACAGACATTTCATGAAAACCCTAAGGAATCATACCAACTTGGGGTAAATGGGCATCTGATGTCCCCTTTAAACTTAATATTTAATTTTGACTTTGTATGCTAAAAAAGTGACACTATCGTCACAATTTTGTCTTTATATCTCAAATTTCTTTATATGCCACGAAATTGACTCACTATTATGACTGTCATAATTTGTCATAGTTTTGACCGTGCCACAATATGACTTTATATTTTACATTTAACTATATTCCACAACTACTTAATATCTCAATTTTGATTTTATACGTCACAAAAGTCACTTATTCTTACAATTGTGACTGTATATGCCACAATGAGAATTTATCTGACAAGGTTGACTGTTTATCTCATAATTTTAACTTTACATGCAACAAATTTATTTTGAATGCCACAAAATTGACATTCTTTTTCACAACTGTCACTTTAGATGTCACAGTTATACATTTATTTACAAAACAATGTGACCATTTAGAATTTTCCCCCCCCTCAATTACCTTTTTTATGTTTGACTCTGAGGTGAAATGGGTTTCCATTCATGTGGTTGAGTCGGTGACTTAACAATGACTGAACAGACAGTGTTTTTTTTGTTTTTTTTTTGCAAGGAAACCAGTTTCAGACTGAGGGAACGCATCCATAGCCAAGGTTGGAGCCGAGCGGCTCGGGAGAAAGACGGCGGCACTAAAACATCGCCATCTACAATGGATCTATAGCAAAAATTTAATGCACCGTGCGCCTTTTAGAGCCCTAGTTAACAAATTAACAAGCCCAACGAGCGGTAATATGAAGCCCTAGCCCAAACCCCCCTGCCGGCCACCTGCTTTTGATGTAAACACCCAACGCCCGACTCTGCGGCAGGGTAGGGGACCTCTAGCAAAACAACACAATGAAATGATGCCTAGTGAGCTGTGATTTAACTTTTGCAGTTAGAAATTAGAATCATAAATGAAGAATCAAACAGCTATTTTTACAGTTGTTGGCATCTCCACCAGCGCACGCTATTCCTAAGATTAGCAGATAATGTCACCAACTCTGTTCGAGAACCCTAATAGTCTATATTACCCCTAATACATACTATATACATTTGTAATATGTTCTTAGAGGATTTTTGTTCGTTGAGTGAATGGCCTGCTCAGTAGAATTGAAAAGTGTGTAACGTGTATACAAGACCCTCCCCCCCCCCACACGAAGAGGCATCTCGTGTGACTCTGACCCTGGCTCGCTGTTATGAGCGAAGGCATGTGTTTTCATTGTTTTTTTCGTTCTGTTTAGGTATACGCTCTTGCTGATTGGATCGAGCACTTTTTTTTATCATGGTCACACCCCCCTGCACACTCTACGATTTTCATGAATAATGCTGAGAATGATACACACAATGATGTGCCCCTGTATGAATATCCAAGCCTGACACCGGCCTTCCGGCCCTAGCAATATAGCAGTTTGATCAGGTATGACAGCCCACTTAGAGGACGAACCGCGGAGTTCACTGAGGACACGAAAAAAGGCTCGACATCATATAAAAAGCCAACGAGCCGAGACTGTGCAATTCCCCAAGATTACATTTACACCACTCTCTCTACTTTTAGCCATCTGATCTGGGACCGAGTTCTAGTTTATTATGTCAGCCGACGAGTAAATGTCATCTGTTTATCCGCCATTCTGAGATAGACGGCGCAATGGGTACCCGAGGTCAAGCTCGATTATCCTCAGGATCGGTAGTCGACTGTCCGAATACCCTCCCCCCCACCCGGCCCCCCCCCCCCCGGAACTTCTTGCTTTTTTTGTGGCACAATATTTCCACACTCATAATTGAATGATTCTGGCAGTTATTCACCATGATTACTTCGCCTCGTGATTGGTCACCGGTTATGTTTTCCTGAAAAAGCACCTTAGTCACGGATAGATGCCCCGAGGAGTTCATATCGAGCTTCCGTCTCACCTGCCGTATGTGTTACCTGTCCCTCGTCGGTTGATGTTCCTGCTCCCATGGCGTTTATTTTGCTCTTCATTAAGCCGTTGTTTCCTCTTAGCCAGGCCTTTGACCGTGATTGGAAAGGCGCAGTCTGTGGGCCAAAAGAAGGGAAAGCTGCTAATTCATTAGTGGCGAGAATCGTTCCGATACTCTTTTGTTTTATGATTCATCAGACGGCTTTTCCCTTGTTTCCTGGCTTTATTGCGCTGCTTGTCAACGCAATGCCAATCGCGAAGCCGTGGGTCTGAGACAAAGAGCACTCAAAGGTTATATCGTCTCTCATTACCATAACGTACTCTCTCAGCCCTCAGTAACGCTACCGACTGACATTATGTTCTGACAGCTTACTGATTCCCTGCTGTCACATCGTATATTTGACCAGTGCATGCCTCTAACTGCAATGGGGCGATCAAGAGCACTTGTCATGCTTGAGCCGCTCCGCTTTATTTTGTAATTTCTTATTATATTGTTTATCTACTTGCCTGTCTTGTTTATATGATCGCCAACCTGCCGTTTTGGAAAAAAGACTGATATATAGCTACTCGACCGGAGCATTTCCACATAAGCTCTCAGACCATACATTAAGCTCGCTTCTGTCTCTATAGACAGATTAGTCGAAACGTTGCCAGTGGGTAATGTGCCTCTAATTATTGTCTGATGGTTGTGTTTTGTGTATATAACTCGTTCAGAATGTCTTATTACATTTTGCGGCCATTGAGGCCACGCTGCTGAATCTTAATCACTCTCATCCAAGAGATAAGCGTTGACTCTGATGATTTTTTCAGTATAGCCCATTAGCAACATACTCATTGCAATATATTTGCTGGCATTGTGATACTGTGCATTGTTTAGCCCTACAAGTTTGTTAGCAATAGCCGCAAAAAAAACAAGATTGCATTATATTATGCCTACATTAGTAGAACAGAACAACACTACCTGCGCGAAGCCACTGTTTCCCACAATGCAATGCACTCAACTTGACCTTTCCAGTGTGGCGAATGAACCAGCAGTAGCATCCGATTCATTATGCGATTGGACTGCCAGCATCAAGACATGCTAAATATATTCATGTTTTGTTTTTGATTGGTATAAATTTTACGTTATATTATTAATAATTACATTTTATATAAAATAAAGTACTTTATAATACATATTTTAAGTAATGTTTTATTTTATGAAAAAAAAAATATATAAACTATTGTAAACTTTTAGTGTTAATTAAGCTTAATTTTTAAATTATTTATTTGTTTATTTACATTCAGGTGTTTTTTAGTGTCGCTGAAGTGTCCAAAAACATTTTGGGGCCACTGTAACTTATCTAGACTTTCTCATACTGTACGTCCAAAGGAAACGGCATCTATTCTTCCAGTATTACATTCATAGTAATTTTTGAAAATCTATTATTAATATTGGCCTGTGTATTTCAGAGCTTTGCTCTGAGTGAGAATGAATTATCAGTAGTACAGTGGCACTGACCATCCACTCTACCTTCCACTGAACAAATCTTTGTGCCTTTTTTATTTTACGTATACTTTTAAATTAATGAGCTTGAGGAATTGTGTCATATTCAGTGTTAACCGTTTTGATACTGTAATTTTTGTTGTGCAAATGATTTGTGGTATGGATTTTGTACAAAACAAAAAAGGAAAAAAGTTTGATCGATGCACATATATTGGGACCTGCAGTTCTCTTTGTTTTCAGCTTTGTGTGTCTCTTGTGATGTCCTGTAAAATAGATATGATGTGTATATACAGTGTACATTTTTAGCTGTATGTCTTGTTTGTTAGTTAGTGATGTTTTCTAATCTGCTTTGTGTTTGCTGTCCTCAGCACCCCTGAAAGATGGAAGCGGGTCGAGGTGACTGCTGTATGCAGAAGAATGCGAGAACCACTCCAAGCAGCTCGAGGGCGAGCGATGTTGGAGGCCCTGGAAAGGAGTGTGCGTACCGGTAGACTCCAGCCCTAGACCCTCTGAAACCTCGAGTCACCCCTCAGCTTCCTAGCAAGCCCTACCTGGGCCCCAGCAGCGTGATTCAGGAACATTACGATGGTCTTTACCCCCTCCACCCTCAATAATGGTATGTCATGTGATGAATTCACATTCGTCCCATCAATCACAAAGAAAAGCAGAAATAGATAATGAATTAGCTATGATCCACCATAAGAATCATGTCAGAATTCTATCTATTCTATTCTATGCTATAATCTATTCTGAATAGATTTCTGTACAAAATAAATTACAAGAATGTCTTGGCATTTATAAAATGTTAGAACGATGCCGGCAAAATTAAATTGTCTGTTTGAATGCATTTTAAGCCTTATTCAAATACAATTATAAATTATCTATAAAAAAGAAAAGTACTAACTGTAGGCAGGAATGAGGTATGCTTACTGTGGGTTTTGCCGCGTAAAGACGACCGCTAATCCCCGTTCAGTTTGAGTCCCTCGAAAGCCTCTAAGGGTTAAACAATCTTAGTTCCAACATGCCACAAGTGCTCTTTAATTTCCAACGTGACACCAGCACTGAACTGAATGCGAAGAAAAACATTGTCGGATTACGACAAGAAAAAGTATACCTTATTCAAATTTCGAGGCTGATACTGTGTGGCTTGGTTTTACAGTGACTTTCTACTGTTACACAGTGTAGATTATCCGTGAGTGTGCCATTGTTTTCATAGTTATGTGGGATACTTGTGATTCATGCCTCGATATTAGCAGCCGTTATTGAGCGCTGATTATAGTGGGCAATGTGTGATCTAGTGTTGTCGTTCGTCTAGTTGTTAACCCACTGTGCCGTTGTATAATGTTTGCCCGAAATAGACACTATGGGCTGAGTCCTGTCAATGATAACAGAATTATTCACTTTTGGATCACTATCCCTTTAAAGACTTCGCTTAGCTGCACCAACTCATAATTCCCATAGCAACTACCTCCAGCCAACAGAATTTGTAGCGCTATCACAGATGGCCTAACTCTCGCTCCAATGTTCGGTTTGACTGTCTACAGATGCTATCAATTCAAAGATGAATGCACACGTTATTACTTGGGCCCCAATTTCTTCTGAAGTTACATCATTGCTGATGACTCACTCAGCCTTGCACTCCCCTGGCTAACCTTCCATAATGCCCCTCTCTGAGCCAGCACATGTGCGCCAGATGTCCTCTGTGTACACCTCAAACATTCGACCATGACGCTTACACTTACAAAAAGTCCAGCCTGTAGCAGCACACATCAATGCTCTCTCGTTCATTTGTCAAGTAATGAATTTTGCCTTTGGCGCACCCGCCCCGCAAGGTGAATACAGTTAGCCCAATGTAGTATTTAGTAGCTGTGCCCAGTAAGTGTCTGGATGTGCCTCAGCACTTGAAAGGAGTTGGTTGCTTGAAACACAGCCGGTGACGCGCCTGCGATACGGATAGCAAAAAGGAGTCAATTATGAATCAGTGGCCAACACTAAAGAGGGAGAGAAGAAAAGACCTCATGGCGATACAGCGGTTAACTTAGCTTAGTGTGCCCTGCTGCTGTGTGTGTCGTACTGGGTGCAAACAGGAATAACCGGCCAGCTTTGAATGAGCTTCATGCTTGAGCGGACCTCCGTTGATCTTCTAGAAGAACAGTCAGTACACTGCCCCTAATTTGTTAGTTAGAGATGTGGTTTCTATCTTGTCTGGATGTTGTCATGTTTAGTTGCTATATTTGGAGAGCGAGCAAAATTGTCCTATGAAGTTTGCCTTATAAATGACCCAAACATCTATGATGGATTTACATTTACAAAATCGTATGCCTGTCAGCTGTACTAACAGTTTTGTCATTATTATTTTCCTTTTATGTATCTTTGTAATTTTAGTGTATACTATTTTTTGTTTATTGTAAGTTAGCATCATAACATCATTTTTGTTTCTGTTTGGACATTGAAATTTATATAATTAAATATATATTCATTGTAGTATATAAACATAACATTTATTAGATTTTTCAATAAATATTTAATAAGCATTTTTTAATAATATTTAATTATTTTATATTCTTTAAAAATGAATAGGGGTAGTTTATAGCGCATTATAATGAACTTTATATGAAGCTTCCTTTATATATGAAGAAGGCAACAAGAAATAGCCGTTCCTGACTGTAAATAGTGTGTCACTGTTGTTAGGAAATGATATCTTATACTTCATTATTGCAGATGTCGAAAACTGCCCCCCCCCCCCTGTGTGATTTGTTGTTCTTTTCGCTACACCTAAAAAATAGAAATATTTATTCTCAAACATTAATTTGATCCAAAACTCTGTCAGCAGTAGTGTCTGCAAGCAGTGGCTGTGTTGTTGTAATCATTTTTTAAGAGAGTGAGCTGTTGTTTTGATTCATGATTAGCAAAAAATTGATCTTACTTAATTGCTTTATTTTGCAGTTTTCCAACAGTGAGTCTCTGAGAGTTAACCAGAGCAGCCTGTACAAAAGCACAATGAGATTCCCCTCAACTAAAAAAAAAAGAACTTCTAAGCCACATTGGTTTTTATTCAGTCAGGGCGCGGAGCTTAAGATAACGTTTTTTTGAGTTTTTGTGAGTGACAGCCAATGACTGCTGAATGAAGGAATATGGGTAAAGAAAGGAGAGCAGTGTCGACCCCTCCGTCATCCGCCTCAGCACCTCGTTGTGGGTCAAAGACATACATTAAAGACGGGTCATTATGACCCTGCCAGCTTAGCTAAAAAGAACATTATGTTGTGCTATATATAGCCGTTAGTAATGAAAATGTTCTTCATGCGTAGGTTTATAAGGTCCATTCAACGCAGTAAAAAAAAAAAACCACATTATTTTCCACATAATTACATTATTGCTGCTCCTCTATGCCCCAACTTTCTGAAAGATTTTCTACAAAGGCCTCAATCGCCTCTCGAAAAGCCAAGCGTGTGACCTGTCGGTTGTTTTAATTTTTGTCTAGCCCAGGCTATACAATGTGCCAGTTGTGATGCGCCCCGGAATACCTCAAACGGCTCTGATGACGAGAATGTTACGTCCCCCTCTACCTACTGATTGATAGCCGTAACCCCACCCCATATTCCAGCGGTGTCGCTGGTCCACATTTTTTATCCACTATGAAGACAAACTTCCAGTAAAACCCATTTATATAACGCAGTGCCTCCTGGCTCGGACATCCACGTGGGGACATGATTACTGATTTAGGACTTACTTATACTGTCTTTTGTAAAGAGTTGACGTTGTAGTGTATCGCGCCTGGGGCTAAACTAAAACCATGTCTGCATTTGTGAATGGAGAAACGACAAACAACAAGCGCTACTCTGCACTGATCAAAACCTCTGTTTGAATTGCCCACAAAATCAGAGCCCCCCCCCCCCACCTCCCCCCCCCCCCCCCAAAAAAATAACCCCCCCCCCCCCCCCCAATCCCCCCCCACTAGCCAGACAAATGTATTTTAAATATGGAAAACATTGCCCTTCACAGAATGTCGAGTCAGAAGAAGACTACTTAGAATGTCCTTAGCCCAAAGGTTGCGAATTAATTGCCCCCACTTTATAGAAAACAGGACACTGGCCATCTGATAAGGTACTATACCAGAAACGTCCTCGACCATCCATAAATGCGACTGCGCACCATTGCAATTTTCAATATTTGGGTTGAACTGTTCTTGGACAGTGTTGTAAATACAACTTAACAAGTGATTTCTAGTCGTGTCAATTTTTGGATGGCCAAACAAAGTAGTTTCACTTTCATTATGAAACACACAGCATCTCCATGACCGATCTTGAATAAAAGAGTGGCCTGAGCTGTGGCGGACCCCATGAGCCAACAAATACCGTACCCCCCCCCCCCCCCCCCCCACGTGCTGAATCAAAGTTACGAACCTTCTCTTGCCTTTTTTTTGGATTTTCATGCTATTACCACTGTGAACATTCTTTTTGGCCCAGCGGCTGAGCGATCTATTGCCCACTCACCCCAAATCTACATATATTTCCACATAGTGACGTAGTATGTGGGGGCGTGTTAGAACGAGCCGTTTTTAGGTAGGTGTGGTTGACTCTTAATTTTTATAAAGAATATTTCTTGGAATTTGAGACTTTAGTCTTTGCAAATTACAGATCTTCTTTATGCACCAAGACTTTGTAACACTCCAAAGAGAAAGGAAAAAAAAAAATAGCATCATATGACCCCTTTAAAGAGCTGAGTAAAGGTGATGATTAAAGATGATTACAGAGGATGATTGTGCAGACCAGTGACAGATGCAGTCAGAGCGCAAAGGACCACCCTCGCAACTGCTGTACAGCCTGAGAGAGAAAAGACACAAGCCAGGATGGGTTAAATTGGCATTTTAGCGTACAAACACAAATAGACATGCAGCATGTATGTATGACTCATGCTGCAGAGCGAGAACATGAAAACATGATAAATGAAAGCTGACTTAATATATATGTTATTATTTTACTTACTATATTATATATATGGTTTTATTATTTTAATTAAACATTATATATGTATAATAATAAATAAATAAATGTATTTATTTTGACACATTTGTCCCCATAAAGTTGATTAGGGTTGTAACGGTATGAGATTTTCACAATACGATAATCATCTCAGAAAATATCACGGTTATCACGGTTTCACTGTATATATTAAACAATAATTCTTATCAGTAACAATAACTCTTAAAAGAACAAGAACAAGTTATTTGAGTGAACAAATCCTTTATTAAAACAAACTTGAAACCATTTTAATGAAATTATCGAGAAGACTCCCTTCTGAAAAAATTAATTAATAAAAAATAAAAAATAAATAAATAAAGCTGTACACCTTATGTATACCTATACCACACTTTAAAATTTTAATTAAATGTTTTAAAATGTTATTAAATGAAAATTTACAACTTTTATTTTTGGCAAAGTTAAAACATGGACAAACATGATATTCCTTGAAAACAATGTTTAAATTATTTTATTATAAAGAATATTATTGTTGTTATTATAACTTTGAAGTATATAGTACAATGCTAATATATTTCTGTCATAATTTAAAATTAAATCAAACTTTTATTTTGACGGGTTTGGTACTGTCCCAGCAGACCTTTGAGTTTCAGAGTGTATTTGACAATGTTTTTTCTCAAATAAAACTAGGAAATGTTTATTTACGTTTTCTCTCAGAGCAGCTCTGCTGATGTTCATATTTATGTATCTTAGACGCTGAAAACACCATTTATGTATGCGTACTTCAGTATGCAGTATGTTAGATAAAACGGCACCACTCAGAGACATGCAGAAACAAGCAGATTATTTATATAGCAGTCTCTTTGCGCTTTAATATTCACAGACACATATCATAACTACTTTTGACTTCTCCATCCATCAGATTGCGCGTTTTACGTGACATCCTCGTTATACTGTAAATTCCATATTCACGACTGCACCCGGATTCCCTCTGCTTCATGGAAATCATACGGCCTTAACTTATAACTTGTTATTAATGCGACATACCTTTATCTGCACGGAGGGATGGTGTCCGCGAATATGAGCGAAGATGTTGGATGTATTGCCTGCTTTTGCAGCCACTTTACGTCCAAATTTTTTGCAAATTGGATATGTCCTCAAGGACAACCCCGCGTTTTTTTTTTTTTTTTTTTTTAAATATCCGAAGTATTCTCATACTGCAGATATTAACTTTTTTTTCGGCGGGGATGGAGATTAGATATTATCTCTGTCTCTGTCATTTTCTCCGCTGCACGTGCGTGTAAGCAGCCAAGTGAATGCAGAGTGAAGCAGCCGAGCGGAAATTAGTTGCATGTGCGCGGGTGAGATTTTTTTATTCATTAATTTTTTTAAAACCGTAGATATGCAAATGTTTACATTATGATAACCGTGCACGGCCAAACCGTGATAAACCGTCATCCCGGTATATCGTTACAACCCTAAAGTTGATGTATGACAAATATATTTGTCATATATGATATGATTTCCTTTTTTTAAATTCATGACATTACATTTTTCCGATTATATAACTTTTTTTTTGAAAGATTAAGCTTTACAACGTTTGCATTTAATTTTTTTAAATTCTAAATTGCTTTTATTTTACGGATAGGGTTAGTTTATACTAGTTATAAATGGGTCTGAAGAGAAACACCTTAACCATTTAAAAGCATATAAGCTCGTTTTTCTTGTGAGATGATGATGCATTCAAAGATATGTGGTCGGTTGTCATGGGTAACACATTCCAACCATGGGTGTCATATTAGTGCGGTGTACTTTAAACAAATTAAACCTGCTGTCCATGTTTACTTAGTCAGCGCACAAGGAAAGGATTGAGGAAGGGGTTTTTTCAGATGTAATTATGGAATGGCGCTTTATTCCGCCAACCAGAGACCATGAGTTTGTTCCTGCTCGAGCCGTAACAGTCCTCAGAAACAGGGCACATCTGTCTCAGCTCTGACTGTCTCTACGGCACGGTGCTATGATTGCAGCGGCATCGATCCCTGACCTACTCGTGCTCATTACACACACACACGCTCTCTCTCACGGCTCCCAGCAGCACCTGAGGTGGCCACTCATACCTGTCAGACATTGATTACCAATAAAACAGAATTACAGGTTAACAGACTGTCGATCGCAAACGTCTCTTCAAATTTGGTTCTTGGTGCAAGCTGGTTTTCCTTTTTTCTTTTTTTTCTTTTTTGGTAACGTTCAACTGCTCTTGACTGAATATTTTTATTTTTCTCGTAGTGACTCGCCACAGATGGGAATAACCGCAGCATAGAGCCGTGACAAACAGATGACGCCTGACTAAAAGAATGTGCCCACTTGACCCCATTTCACATGACAGACCTCTCAGGGGTCAAAGGTCAAGAGGATTCGCCATGCTGTCCTTCATCCAGGAAGTTTAAACCCAGATTTGAGAGCAGTTTTCTTATCACCTTTACAATGCTTAGGGATTGCAGTTGAGTGGGAAACATTCTGAGGCGTGTTGTTAACCCTCTAAGTGCCAAAGTCGCAAAAACCATACTCAATAAAACAGACTGTAGTTCCTAATATGGTGCAATATCTAATTTGTATTCCCTACCACTAGATGTCAGACATGTAGTACTTCAATTCTAGACAAATTACATCACCTTTCTATTCGAAGTGTTCAAGGAAAGAGCAGAGCAAGTGAGCTATCCTGTCATTGATGCGGAAGCACTTCAGTTCATAGCGTGCGTGTAAGCTGTGAGATTTGTGAGAGAAACTCGCCAAATGGCTAATAAAAAGTTGTACCGTGAGGATGTGTTAAAAATGTGATTCGCCGATGCTGACTCTGAAGGGGAATATTTGCCTTATGGAACCAAATGACGGGTCGCAGCTAATAATCGCGATTCTCATGTACATCTTGCAGCGAAATGTTGACGACTGTTCAAGGCGAGAATTGGGGGAAGAGTGGTCACAAGAAGCACAAACAAAGGTTTTGCTCAACCGGGGTGGGCAGGAGGGAGGGTGGCAGGGTGTATTTGACGTGGCGGAGTGTCCATAGGTGAGCTGTGCTATAGGTAGAGTCACGGAGGGCAGCAGGGGTTTCTGTTGGTATGATCGCGCCGCGCTTAAGGGCAGTCCGGGCCACAGGACAAGCAAGGTGCAAGTCAGTGTGGGGTAGATAGGTCTGGCGCTGTGCCATGCATGAGAGGTCTTACTCTCAAGAACTATAAACTGTGTCACCTAGATACCTGATTGGGCAGATAGCTGGTCAACTGATCAGAAAATAGGCACATGCATTTTACTGTGGCACAGTAATATAGTAATAATTTACTACATTCTCCTGTTTTACTGTTGATTTCCTCTTTTCCTGATAATTTGGAATGAGAATAAAAAGACAAAAAAAAAACATGCACATAAGTTCAAAAAATCCATTCAATTCTATTATTTCTTGACTTATTACTAGATGAATATGAACTGATCAAAAAGTAGGCTACTGTTCAAATGCGTTTTACTACTATAGGGTATAGTTGATAGAGCGTACTGTGCGATATTAGTAAAAGAAAAAGGCGAATAATGCACGCGCTGTGCACGATTGTTAATGCGATATTCGATATGCGATACGGTATTGGTTAAAGTGTGTTAAATCAATTTCAATTATATTTTAAAATATTTAAAAATGAAAATTATATAACCAATTTGTTTCATATTCTTTCTTGGACAAGAAAGAATCACTACAACTTCTGAAAATGACCAGCAGTGTTTTAGCATTACATAAAAAGTAAAGTCACAAATCAGAAAAGTCAGTGTGAACAAAAAAATTAATGACACTAATTTTATATCATTGTGACTTTGCTTTCCATGCACTTTAAGTACTTTTTCATATACCACAGCAAAAACTATAGTCTGAGAAATTTCAAACATGATTAAAGGCAAGTGAACAGTCAGTAAAAAAAAGAAAGAAAAAGAAAAAAAAGAAATACACAATTTACAAGCATAGATAAAATAAACAGTAGTATTCAGATACAGAAATGTTATAATTAAGTGTAAAATAACACTGCATAGTGTTCACTGTATGAATTAAATTTAGATTAATCTTTGTTATAGACGTTTTGTTGTTTTGTTAACATTAGTGACATATTCAGCAGCACGACAAAATGTTAATGTTAAAAAAGATAAAGCAACTTGTAATAGCATTGTCAATTTAAAATCGACTAAAAAGTATTAATGTTTGCAATAATAAAAGCATTAAATAAAATTGTAGTTATTTACCTTTACACAGCTTTAATAAAACCATTAATACATATTTCTACTTTTTTGTTATATATATAAAAGGCAAACAGTTCTTATGAAAACATTTGATGTGTAGCTTCAGGTCTGTGAATGTCAAACATTTAGTCTATTAATACTTTAATATTTTCACACTCAAATTCTCTTTATTTTTAGCCTGATTACTTATATTGTGGGATTGGCTCTGTTATTTATTCAGCTGAAAGCACATATTCATAGCACACTCCAAATGTCATGCTTTTCCTGGAAGATGAGACCACCAGATGGGTTGTTCCACTCCTGTGTCAGAATAGCCAGTAATTAAAGGTTTTACCTTGAATCGCCCTGGCCTTTACATATTTCACACAGATTCTTATACCTCTGTTTTTTTTAAGGGACGTAAAACCAAAAATAACGCCTAAAATGAGTTTGCATTAACAATCCTCTTGACGATTAACCTTGAACCTGGAGCTCAAGCTCCACCAGGTTCTGCAGGATTGGGAAGATTGATTGGAGTTGAGGGAAACTCTTCATCAAGACACTGCACAGATGTAACACTCCTTTATGGGAATTCATAAACATCACAAAGGTCTGAGAGCTTTCTTATTGTGAGCGTCCTTAGTAAGGTCTTTAGGGTGTAGTTAGTGGCTTACTGTATGTTGGAGGTCTTATGGTGTAGATAAATGATGGCAATGAAGGTTATGGTTTAAGAGTTGCTTAAGGTGGCATACACACAGGTTACAAACATAAAGCTTAAAATATAATATTTATGGAAAAGGATAGTAAGAATACTGGGACATCTATCCAAGGCCTTCTCAGGCCTGAAAAGAGTCTGGGTTTCTGTCTAGGTCTCTTTGATTGGCCTTATCTGTATGCAGAGAAATATAGTTAAATAGCTCAGTGATACATTTAAAGATGGCCCTGATAAGTTGAAATATTGCTCAAAAAGCAATACCAACAGCTTTCCTAATGAATTAGCTACTATAGCAGATGTTGCTTTTGGTTTCAGTACCTTAAAAAGACGAACACAAAGTCTGTGTTAATGACTCCCAGAACATCATTTTTTACTATGCATGTAAACACATGCCGGTCAAAAGTTGGGTTGGATAGATATTTTAAAAGGTTTTTCAAATAACATCACTTATGCTCACCAAGGCTGTATTAATTCAACTAAAATACAGTAATTATTATTTCAATTTAAAATAACCATTTTGTATTTTATTATATTGTAAATGTAACTGATTCCTGTGATGGGAAAGATGAATTTTCAGCAGCCATCACTCCGGTCTTCAGTGTCACATGATCATTCAGAAATAAGTGTTGAAAACAGGTTGAGTGCCCTTAATTTTGGGATATTTTTTCAGGATTCTTTGATATAGCACGTCAAAAGAGCCAGCATTTATAAAAAAAAAAAATCAAATAAAGGTATTAATTTCTTTAAAAAAAAATCCTGACCCCCAAACTTTTCAAGAGTAGTGTAGATAAAATGAAAAAAGGAAAATAGGGCAACGCTAACAACCACCTGCTTTTAAATTTACGTCACACATATGCAGCATATTTGAAAGCACACTAAGAGACAAAACCTGGATTTCCAGTTACTCTAAGTAAATACCAAAGCATCATAAGCTGCTTGCAAATTAGCTATCACCTGACTGTGAGCATCTTGCTCGTCTAACCTGAAAAAGCAAACTGTCTGCTGCTCTACGGCAGGATCCCGAGGCTAGTCATTGACACATGTTTGGCTGTGAGAATGACTACATTAGTATCTGTGAGTTTGTGTGCGTGCAGCTCTAGGACAAGAAGGTTAACATTTTCCAGTTGGCCGCTCGGGGGCATGTGTTGAACCCTGCATTTGCGGCCCCTGGATCTTTGATGTGGGAGTGGGTGAAACGTTCATGAAACTCAGCTTGTTGACATAACGATTCTTTATCAATACTGTGAGTTTTACAATATGCGTCTGCAAAGTGACTGAACTTACATTTGTCTAGTCACTGACCAACTTTTAACTCAAAAATGGCAACATATCATGTCGGGACAATGTTAAGACATGAAACATTTAATTTAATTACACATGAATAAGAAGACAGCAAAAATGTGGCAGTTTTGATCTCTTATCCAACAGAAAATCACAAAAAAATAGCAAAAAATCTAAAACTTGAATGCAGAAGTTGTGTGCACAGTACCAAAGGTCTGGTGGTCTCATGGTAAAGCATGAGATATGAGGCTTCCTTCTAAAGCTTCCTCTCATAAGCACGTGCATGTGTGTGTAAGTGTGTGGGTTCGCATAAGTGGTGGAGAATATGAGCTACCGGGTGATAGCAAGTAAGGACCAAGGAAATGTGGAGTGAGTCTGGCTCAAGCCAAGAATCTCAACAGATTATGCACATTCTGCATTACATCTAACAAAAACCAAACAAAGAAAAAGGAAAGAAACAAACAGACACACGCACGACAACACGCACGCACGCACCACACGCACACACACACACAATGGATCTCAAATTACTCATGGACAGTAACGCTGTGGTTTCCAGAGAGAGTATCTGAACTTGAAAAGGTATTCAACCTTATCCACATACAAATGTGTTCAGTGTATACATGACAATCCCTTCATCTTTCAGGATGAACGCAGAATGTTTACAGCGATGAGAACACAGAAACATATTTTAAATATTTACATGAATGCATTCTTATTGGCACATCGACTCTGTTCCAAAACCTAGTGAGCTTTCTATGGAGGAACCATTTTAAAATGTTTAAGGGACAGTACTCTTCCAAAAGATAGGCTGCATGATAATTCTTCCTTCCAAGATACCTTGTTTTTGCCAAATTCTAAAGTAGCACTGAATATATCCTTCATGGAGAAGGCAACTGCAAAATTCTCAGTACAAAAAATAAAAAATCAATCCAAGATGGTGGACAATGCAAGACAAATGTAATTGCAAAATCAAAGTGTAAAATTAAATATACATACTTTGGATCAAGTATGTAAAGTAAATGAGTTTGTGTGGATATAATTAGCAAAAGGTAACATAACAATGAGTCTGATGAAAAGTGCTATTTGGATGTAAAAATGTTGGGTTGTGATTTCTTGCAGAGCTGCATGCCATTTGCTGGGCTGGTTACACATAAATGCTGCTTGGCTTGAAAATATAAATCCAGAGTTATTTTGCAACAGCCTCTCTGGTTCACAGGCAATCAATGAGGGGTAAACGGGAGAAGGTGATGAATTACGATACAAGGACATTTTTCTCACAAAACAAAGTGCATATTTTGGCTACTAATGTGTCATTTCTAAGCACACAAAGTCAGCCAGGACTGTTCCAGCAGTGGTTGTGGAATACGTGTGAATTTTCCCTAAAGGAATGGGTCTTGGGGATAAAGTTATTTTTTCCTTGTCAATGATTGGTCTAATTGGAGACATCAGTATATGGTGTCAGGGGATGTGATTTAATTCCATTTTAGGAGGTATGACTGTCCCATGGTCATGTAGAGTTAAGCTTCTTTGATGCTCAGCACTGGAGAAGTGATTACAAAAGATACCACCGTGAAAAATGAGGGTTTATTCTGCAGTGGTTTTAAAGGTACAGTGCATCAATGAAAATTATATTATCATTTACTCTCCCTCAAGCAATTACCGATCCGAATGACTTTGGTTTCTCTGTGGATTTTAGAGAAATAATCCATCTCTGTGAGTCCATAAATTGCAAGTGGATAGGTCTCTCAAAACTGAGACAATAACCACGCAAAACAAACACAACCGGAACCCATACAACCCCAGTTGATGAAGGAATGTCTTCTGAAGCAAAACAATAGGTGTGTGAGAAAAATACTATAAAAATAAATACTATAAAAGAAAAAATATAAACCATTGCTTTCAGCCATTTGGCATGCGTGCATTCTCACACACCCCTATCGATTTGCATCAGAAAACATTGATTCATCCACTGGGGTTGTATGGACTACCGCCATGTTTACTTTGTGTGGTTTTTGAAGCATCAACTTCAGAGGTCCCATACACTGGCATTATAGGGACTCACAGAGATGAATTATTTTTCTAAAAATCTTAATTTGTGTTCATCTGAAGAAAGAAAGTCATGTACATCTGGGACAGCATGGGGTCAGTAAATGATGACAGATTGTCATTTGTCAGTGAGTATTCCTTTAAATACCTCATGTGGTTCCAAACCTATATGACTTACTTTTATGTGTCATTACATAATAAGCAGCAACGTGGATTTGTCCATATAATAAATGACATACTAGGTTGATTCAAGCTTAAATACTGAATGAAACACCACATCCAGCATGCAGTGAAATTCAAAACAAGTTTATTTTTGAATTTGGGTGGTCATTTTTTTCACATTGGCATTGTTTGAGGCAACAATGTTGCAAGCGCACCAACTCCCAAGCATTCATCATTGTTCCCTGGAAGGGCTGGCCTTTGCTGCTACCCTCTGGGACGCCACACAGCAGCACAGCATACTGGAAGGCTACACAGAGTGCACAAGAGAGCTGAACCATTTCCCAATTTATGATCTCTCAGCCCTTTAAAGGTTGATTTAATATTTGCCTGAGAGGTTCTGGAACGCTTCCCGAAAATGAACGGTTAGAGAGAGAGAGAGAGAGAGAAAAAAAAAGGGAGTCGATGTTGTTTAGCTAACCTTTAATGCACTTGTTGGTGAACTGTGTCCAACAATAAGAAGTATTTATTAGTCTGGGTGAAGTGGAGAGGGACAGACACCATTCAGATTCAAAGAGGCTTTGCACGGGAGCGAGAGGTCCATCATTAGCCGTAGCATCTACTGAACCACGTTTCAACACACATTTGCTCAAATGACATGTGATTGGGATGATGTACAGCATGTTGGGAGGGAAGAGTCCTGAATTGCTTTTCCAACTGCTCACGAGAGCCAGGTTACATTCAAGTCACTTGAAAAAAAAAGCCAATGAGAAGTGTGCGCCCGGCGCCAAGGCAAGTTGAAGCGAGCGCTGCCAAACCACCTGGATGCGAAAGCACTTTATCTCATGTATGCAATTAAAGAAGTAAAGGCCAGCAGCATTATATATGCCTCCAAGTTGTCTGAAAACATTTAGTATCCAAACACTGATAAATCACCACTCTTATTTGCCATGTGATTTCATTAAAGGTGACTTATAAAAAGGCCTCCATGTAGGCTGGATTCACTTGAATGCTGATCCTGTGGATGATGTTTTGCCCTTCAAGTCTTAGCCTGAAAAGAAAACCAACTTCAAATGATAGCACTTTTGGTTTTGAATGTGCCAAAGTCTTTAACACATGCTCAATCTTTTCAGATGTCTGCCAAATGTGATTAAATGTGCAAAGAACCAAACTTTGTGCTGTAATTAATCTGCAACAAGATGTTCTTGAGAATGTTCTCCATGTATTAAAGAAGCTTATCTACACATTAGAGATAATGGCCCTCACTATAACACACATCCAGGTTTTCTCCAACAGCACTGGCCCATAACAAATAGGATTCTGTGAGCCAACTACAGATCATCCATAAACCGCAGTCTTTGGCTGATGCTATAAATGAAAACTTCTCAGCTCTTTATATCCGGAGTCTGAACCCTGGCCACTAGAGAGACGGATGTGCCTCCACAGCTGCGGGCCACTTTAAAGCAGCACAGGTTTTCAGGGATGTTTATTAACGTTTTTTGCTGGAGGACTTTTTTCGGTTTCCCTGCAAACAGGGCAATAATGTACACTTTCTTGTATAGCCAGGTAAACAAAGACGAAACTGCTCTAAAGTCAGCTGAAATATCTGCTGGATAAACAAGGTGATTGCCAGCATGCCCGAGCGGTTTGTTTTATAGATAGCTCAAGTGTAATTTGGAACTAAACAGTGACATTTAGGGCAGCTACCTGAGGGCTTCAGCGTTGACGTCAAGCCACAGGTTATTTTAAGCAGTAGGTCAAAGGTGACCTATTTCTTTTACAGAATATTTTACCCCAACATGGCAAGCTGAAATCCATGTTACAGAGTAAAAGCCTGTTTTTAACTAATGGACAATGCTAAAAGCCTTCATCATAAATGTGTAGTGTGTCTGGCGCTGCAGTGGACTTTCAATGATGTGGTATAGGAAATCAATACATCCCATTTCTAACTCCAGACTCATTCAAAAAGCAAATAAAAGCTGCTCTACTGTGGCAATGCATTCAATTTGGTTATCTAAATTATAGTAAATAACTTCAGGAGTGCCTCACCTCAGCTTTTGATGTCATGCAAAATTTTAAAAACTATACTAAAATCCTTTCCAGCCTAATTGTGATAAAATGTGCTGTGGTGACATTGCGCAAATTATTATGGTGCTTCTTGCGTGTTTGCGACACTTTCAAAGTGAAATGTCAAGGGAGTGGGGGGGGGGCGTGCCACTAAATGGGTTCAGTTTATCAGAAACAAATGAATGTGAATCTGGCAACTTTTGTTAAAAGTTGCTTGTTGTACATATTGTGTCAGTTTGGAAATGTGAAAAAGTGCTCTATGCTCTATCGGTTTTGAAAATAAATTACCATTTAAATCGATCCAACAGAGTTAAAAAAAAAAAAAGGAAAGAAAAAAAAACATTTGAATGCAATTTTAGCTTAGCAAGTCTTTGAGCTCTTTTATCACGACTTGCATTTCACGAGACTCGTACCTGAGTGCTCCACAATGCAAGTGAAATGCTGTACCAGGTGAGCTACAGAGCAAGTTTACTACAATAAAAGCGCAATTACATAAGGAGCTGGTTATGTGATGCAAACATCAAAATGTATTAGTTTACAAATCATGCACAATGGTAAAAATGTTTTGAGGGTCATATTAAAGCTGCCCCGTAATCATAATTTGTGTAAAAAGGAAAAAAGTTTAAATGTATTGATTTTT
This sequence comes from Sinocyclocheilus anophthalmus, assembly GCA_018155175.1. Lineage (NCBI taxonomy): Eukaryota > Metazoa > Chordata > Actinopteri > Cypriniformes > Cyprinidae > Sinocyclocheilus > Sinocyclocheilus anophthalmus. The sequence continues at coordinate 21,842 of JADLZN010007585.1, read as the reverse complement.
GGAGTTTTGGAGCAAAATTGTAGGTAGTGGCATGTTTTTCCAGTGAGCCTGGGTTGCTGAAATCAAGGGACTGTCCATAACAGATCTGATGACAAAATGATAATTTTGGATAATTTCTGAAAAACAGTGTTTAAAACTAAGACACAGAGCTTTCTTAGACTTACATTAAAAAATAACAGAAGGCTGTTTGACAAAATGGCAGTTGACAACAGTTGCTAAGGTAGGATTGGTCAGCAAGTAATTTTAAGGTGGGTCTTGGAGAAGAGTGTACATACAGTTTTTACAAAAACATTATTAGGATGTGGTATTATGTGCTTCCTCAAATGTATGACTAATCAATGTAAAACAAATTCTTCCTATATTTAAATGGGAAAAAAAAAAAATCTCACAGAACAGGCTCTATTTTATAAGGGCAGGCAGTTGGATGCAGTCATGTAGTCAAGCAGTATAGCTGAAGTTAAATAAGGAGTGCATGATGAAACAGACGAGGAAGAGAACTGACATGCAAATGTGTAAAAACTGGCATTACTTTAAAAGATAATTTCAGTTTTAAGATGGCTTGGCAAGAGAACTGCTATTAGGAACACGACTTAGCCAGAGCCTTTCCCGGCCTTGTCAAAAGAAGCTCTTTCTCTGCATCACAAATTCCTCTTAATTTAGAGAGCAATTCACTGCTCATTCATCTTCTGTTCTAATCCAAATACAGATCATGGCACTACCCAAAAATGGCATTCGCTCTTGGCACACCAGGGGTGAGATTATCTCAAGCCTCTGAAGTCACAGTGAGTCTCTTCATGCAGCAGAGGATTTTACACTCACAACTCTGAGGTTTGGGCTCAATTTCTCACATGCTTGACTATGGTATCTTCTTTTCTGGGTGTGACTCTAATTTTAGATTGGCGCACCTTACATCTTCCTCTTTTTATGCACAATTTCCTGAATGATGTTTGTATAAAGACACACTGAAATGCATGCAAAAAAAAAGCAAGTTTCTGCAACAAATGTGTATGAGGCATGTTATGGTTGACATCCTAAAACAAGTTCTGTTCTCTACAGTTGCAGATTCACTTGAAAAAAAAAAAGAATCAGTTAATTAACTAAAAAAGGTAAATAATTCAATAATTAAGCTTCAACTCTGACTTCAACTCTATGTTGAAATTTTTTTTTTAAGGAATATTAGCTGTTGTATGCCTCTGTTCTACTAACATGTTTTACAAAATAACCAAAGCATTTCTATTAAAACCTTTATTTTGTGAAAAACACAGTGATCAAAATTAGAGAACAGTAACCACTGTAGCACGAAAGAAGATTACAACTAAAATTCTGGAGGGTTACAGCTGTCAGAAATTAATAGGAAGTGTAGAGGCCCCTGCTTTGAATGACTTCAGCACATCTGAGGCCGAAGGATATCACTAGTTTCTCACACTGCTCTGGTGTGATCTTGGTCCACTCTTCTTCCAGTCTCTTCCATAGTTTGGTAACTGTAGTGGAGTTCATAGCTTTGTCGCCAAGGATTTTCCAGAGAATTTCAATCAGGTTTAGATCAGGACTCTGTGCCGGCGATTTCATTATTTCAATGTTCTTAGCTTCAAGGAACTGCTTTACCTTCGTTTTTGCATGAAAATTGCAGGCTGATTGGGAGATGCTTGCAGGGAAGGTACCGCATGTTGTTGAAGGAGGTTCTGATAAATATTTGCATTCACCTGCCATGTAGCTGTATAATAGGCTCAACTTCTGCTGCAGAAAACATCCCCCAAACCATAATACTTCCTCCTCCACCTTTCACTGACTTTTTACGCACTCGGGGTTCAGTCTTTCCCAAGTCTAACGCTGAACAAAATGTTTCCCTTCAGACCCAAATAAATTAAACTTGCTCTCAATCATTAAAGTGAACTTTGGACCCGCTCTCCTCTGTTCACACAACATGCTCCTCAGCAAAGGTTAGTCTAGCCTTTTGATTCTTTCTGCTGATGAGAGGCTTCGTCACTGCAGAGTGCACTTTCAGTCCGGCTTCTCTTAAACGTGCCGAGACAGATCCATACCCTGTTCAGCACTGAACTGGCAAGCAATTCCAGCTGCAGTGTTGAACCAATTCCCCATTCCGATTATATCTTATACTAGCCCTTCTCCTGCATTGGTATTAGTAGAACAACCTAAACCTTTTGGTTTTTTTTTGGGGACTTGAATGAATTAGTGTCATTGTAAATTCATTGCAATATTCAAGAAATCACAGATTTGGAATGACAAACTTCTCTTGCAATGGCTGAAAGGGTCATCCCTTTGGCCTTCATCTGGACAACCTGCTGTTGCAGGGTTTTAGTCACCTTAGAGCAGCCTACCATCTTGCAATCTCAGTGAAAATTAGAAGAATGCTGCCAGTTAAATAGGTTTGTCATATAATTAAGAAAATTAGAACTAGATGATTAACACCAATAACAGAGGTATCTGTAATTCTCTAATTTTGATCACAGTTCTTTTTAAAATTTCTCATTTAAGTATTTTATACTGTGCTTCAGATTAATTTATGAAATATGCTTAAAAAACTGCCCTTCTACTCCTGTTAGGATAGGTTTTAATAGGACTAAGCAGAGACCTTGAAATTTCTCCAATTTTGATCTCCACTGTAGACATGTAGAAACATTCATATAAATTAATGTTTAAAATGTTAATTAAATAATAATCGCATTGCCCAGCTGCTTTTCTTATTCATTTGCTGTTTTTATCCCTTTAACAACAACAAAAAAAGTTACATTGAATTAATCGGTCATTGAACATTTCACACATGGGAGCAATCAATGAACTTATGACTGGATTTCAAGACATGCACTTTTGATACATGATGTCCACCACATTAACATAAAGGTAAACACATACAGAAAAATCTATTTGTTATATGTTTTTAAATATATTTTATGTTTACAGATACATTATTTATTGCATTTATTGCACACAAGTAACAATTTAATAACTACTTTTAAATATGAATAAAAGTAAATAGTCTGTTTTAAATGTCACTTTATGTCATTTATTTAAAAAATTGTCTACTTAATTTTTTAATACACTGATAAATGAGTTCTTCGTTTATTTTTAAGTGGCACTCCTATTCTGACATACTAATCTAAATGAACTGCTTATTCACCAATGGTAAATAATTTTTTCTTAGCACTACCCACCATTTTTTTCATTCAAAATGGACACGATCTGTCAAATCAGTCCGATGCGTCAAAAGGTGACTCACAGAACAAAGGTACCGCACCAAGTGTCAACAACGAATGGAGCGCTACTTTGACAGGGTTAAGCGACCCAATTATAAAGAGAGAGAGTGACGAGGAAAGACAAAAAAACCCTATCCATCTATTGTTTGGTCTCCAGTCCTGAGTGCCTTTGAGAGAGCTGTGCAGAGGAGCACTAAGTATCCATTTAGCCCACAACACCCAGACAGTGCAGGGGAAATAAGCATGCCTTTCTGTCAGGAGTCAGAACAAGGGATTACATCACACCAGACTTGAAAGCAGCAGACCCAGACAGCCACTCGATGAGAGACAAAAAGAGAATCTCCAACCAAGGGGAGGATGATGTAACTTGACACATTTATTGTATTCTGAGCACGGGAGGAGCTCAAGGTAATTGCTAGCCAAACGAAAAGCTTGGATATTTATGTTTGGTGGCAGGGAACAAAAGAAGCGCCATTTTAAGTTTAACGACGCATCCTGTCATGCCTTTTATCATATCTGCTGATTAACAACCACTCTTTAAAGGCAACTGGAAAAAAGGGAAATAATTAGCATGCTACCTATCTCGCACAGCCAGACCCCATCAAATAACGCAGCCAGGGAGACTGATTACCACAGGAGAGAGAGAGAGACTGCCAAAAATAGAGCTTTAATTTCATTAGAAATGAAGAATCATGTTTCTCAACATCAGCAGAGTTTCAAGGCTGTCAGGGGATCTGGGCCATGGAAAAGATCTGCACGAGCTGGCCACACAGAGGTTAGCTGCAAAAATGCCCTATTTCAGCACAATGACGTAATCACTTATAGGCACAAAGGCTTGCTAAGTTTGGTGCGCCCTGACAGACCTGCACACGGACAGGAAGTAAAAGCACAAAATAGGAAATGGTGTGGGCACACTATCACTCATTGACAGTAACAGAATGGGCAACGGAGTCAATGACTCCTATATGCAGGCATCAATATTGCCTTTGTCATCCTTAAATATCAAGATGCAGTTTGCATAAATGCATTTATTAGTGGCCCATAAACTGCCGTTAAGTGAATCAGGAGTTATGATTTACAGCTTTAATCTCATATAAAGAGGTTATATGTGGTCATTCAGCACATGGAAGGGGAATGTAAACATTGCACTCCATAGCCTGGAGGGAGTGTGCCTGTTAAATTAAAGAGCTGCAAGGAATTATGAAGACAATCAATCAATCAATAAATCAATAAACAAACACCTAAAAAGAAATATGTCCCACTTTCACAGCAGGGAATGAGCACAGAGATGGTACACTACCGTTCAAAAGTCTGGTGTCAGTAAGATGTTTTAATGTCTTTGAAAGAAGTATCTTATGTGAAAAATTATTGATTAAAAATATAGCTAAAAAATAGAATAATTATTTAAAGTTAATGACTGTTTTCTGCTGAATAGTTTTAAAGTGTAATTTTCCTGTGATGGTAAAGCTGAATTTTCAACAGCCATTACTCCAGTTTTCATTGTTACATGATCGTTCAGAAATCTTCCTAACATGCCTATGCTGCTCAGGAAACAATACTTATTATTATCAATTCTGAAAACATAAAAGTGCAAACAGTGCTGCTTGAAATTTTTGTGGTAACACTGACACATTTTTTCTAGGATTCTTTAAGGAGTAGAAAGTTTAAAAGAACACCATTTATTTGAAATAGAAATCTTTTGTAACCGTAATGACTCCAATAGATGACTCCACTCACACTTGTAATAATGTCTTGCTGAATAAAAGTATAATTTCTTTCAAAAAGAAATCCTACTGACCACAAACTTTTGAATAGTGTATATAATGAACAATAATACGGTTTAGGAAGCATTTACTCAGTGTTTAACTGGAGAAAGAGCAGATAATCTAAACCGTTTTTGTAGGCATTGGGTCAACTTCCTCTTTAGGGTCTTCTCTGCCTTTAACCACAAAAGCAGAAATGGTTCTGCATAGGCTTAAGCAGGCCTGCCAAAGTGGAAGTGAATTTTGATCAGATTCTAATTTTGAAATGTACTTATTCAGCCTCTTACTGCGTCACTGGAGAACAGGCCCAACCACCTGTTATAGATTACATCCTCTGATGCGCAGGAAGAGCCAGACCCAGTGTTTTATGTTCAAAAATGCACTCTCCTTAGTTTGTGTTAGTACATGTGTAGGCTTTGGGTGTGTGTGTGTGTGTGTATGTGTGTGGCATGTTTCCTAAGCTAGAAAATGTCCATGAAGTGATTGTGGAGTTACTATGGAGGAAATCAGATGTCTGAGAGCACTCAAACATGTTATGTCACTCCAATTCAAAGGGACTGTGCCAGTGCTTGCAAAAGTTGCATTCCACTCTCTCATGTTAATTTCTGGCAGCTGGTGGAGCATGTCAGTGACCGCAGACAGCTAGAATGAAAGAATTACGGAAGAAAGTGTTGCAGAATATGATGAAAAACATCCAAACATTAAGGAGGGGAATTTCTGGCCAAGAAGCGAGCAGAATCTGCCAGGAAGTCAGCTGCAACTGAACACTCCAGAGTTGGCAAAGCAACTCAGGCCCAAACGTATGTTCCATAACTCCAGTCAAACCACTAACCCGAAATGTTCAGTAATATATTAGAGGAAACAAATCAGAATCAAGTCCAGGGACGGCTCCGATCCACATCAGGCATGCCACAGCCCAGCAGCAAGCATAGAGTTCATTCATCTTTTGCAAATGATACACGCTCATATTTCCTCCTAATTTCCCCTGTACAAACAAAGCCACTGGAAAAACCAAAGGCCACTGAATGGAAGGGCAGGGCTGGAAGGACGTGATTGCCACTGCATTCAGGTTAAAAGAAATATGGCTGCTCTGGATTTCATTGGTTTCTATGGCTATTCTGCTAATATAAACACATACAAACTCAAAGCGCATGTAACAGCCATGTAAAGAACTGTTCAAGATGTAGGTCATTTTGCCTTGGCTCATTTTGAATTTTGCGAAGTTGAATCAACCTCTCAAAATACTGTCAAAATATATGTAAAACAATTCATGTGGAATATGATCACTGTCATGTGAATCACTACATGCTACTACATTGAAGAATTATCTACTTCATCAAAAATGCGATTTACAATAATAACTTTTTATCATCTATTGATTCTTTTTCTATGGCATTTTGGCTGTTTTTGTTCTTATCTGACAAAGTCTATCAATTCTGGGGTTAACAATAAAGTATAAAAAGTAAAAGCAAATAATATTCTCTTAATTTAGCGTTAAGAGTTGCTTATAGCATTCTTTCAGCATTGAAACAATTCCAATTAATTTACATTTGCATTCATAATTTCTTTCAAACACATTAGACCTAAAGACCTGTGAAATCATGCTGTGATAAAGCAGGAAGTGTGAGGCATTCATTTTTTTTCAGCATGTAGCTCCAATCTGTGAAAATTATTTCCAGATTGCATCTCTTTGCCAGTGGCTCATACCTGCCTGCTGCCCCCAACTGTCCAGCTGCTGCCATTACAAATAGGACCTCTAAACACAGTGACATCATATCAAACAGGACAATGAAGACAAAATGAACACGTTTTATCTATGTGTTGGTTGAAACCACAATTTCTGAGAATAAAGCTTTTTTCTCAACCTTTCTAGCCATATTAATACTATAGCTTAAAAGTTTGGGGTTGTAAAGAAGTCTTTTGTTCACCAAGGCTGCAATTTATTTGATCAAAAACAGAGTAAACAATAATATTGTGAAATATTTATAATTACAAAAAAACTGTAAATTGTAATATATTCCTGTGATGGCAAAGCTACATTTTCATCAGCCATTACTCCAGTTCTCAATTTCACATAATCCTTCAGAAATCATTCTAATATGCTGATTTGGGGCCCAAGAAACATTTCATTATAATTGACAATGAAAACAGTTGTGCTAAATTAATCTGATAAATTTCTTTCAGGATTCTTTGATGAATAGAAAGTAAAAAACAAACAAACAAACAAAAATGTCCTTTACTGCCACTTTAAATCAATTTAATGCTCCTTTTAATCTAAAAATTGAATTACAATGTATGTGATCTGGCATATGATGTAGTTTAAAAATTAAACACATTTAAACAAATTGCCCTGGACAATTAGTTCAGTCATAAATCAGTCCCAAAGGCACTACATCTCAAATTAAGAAGCCAAATATATAAACTACACCTCTGATAGATAGATGACCCATTTACTGAAATTATGAATACAAAAACAAAGAGTATAGATTCAGATACTCTAGGTCACAAAAGGTTACAAAAACTCCAACTAAATATGATAATATGTTCTAGGAAAACAAAGATGTATGCAGAAGAGAAAAAAAGTCACAAATGAAAAACATAGCCCACTAAAAATGAAAGATCAGAAGGGTTTAAGACATTTCAAGAAATGGCTGTAATATGTCTCCCAGGAGCAGTGTTTTTCTGAACACATGGGTTTTCTCACAGTAAAACCAGTCATGACACAAAACAGAATAACACTTAAAAGAGTCCAAAAAGCCATGTCTTGTTGAAGTGGCTTTAAAATAACTATGATTTGACAGAGAAGCAGTTAAATGAGAGTCTACATTGACTTGAGCCTGCCAGACAATAAATCAACTTAATCTCTTTGGGGGAAAAAATCTCACCTCCAACTCTGAATGGGTATTTAAAGGGTTACTCCACCCCAAAATGAAAATGCTGTACATTAATCACTTTACCCCCATGTTGTTCCAAACCCGTAAAAGTTTAGTTCGTCTTCAGAACACAATTTAAGATATTTTGGATGAAAACCGAGAGGCTTGTCCCATTGACTGCCAAGTAAATAACACTGTCAAGGCCCAGAAAAGTATGAAAGACATCGTTAAAATACTCCATCTGCATTTTATGAAATTTCAATCTGAATTTTATGAAGTGATGAGAATACTTTTTGTATGCAAAGAAAACAAAAATAACGACTTCATTCAACAATTCATCTCCTCTGTGTCACCATAGCGCCATTTTGGAGAGTATCCACTGAACGTATCCGTTTTCACCGTAGATATGTATACGTAGATGCCTCATTAGCAACTGTTTCTATGGGCAGCTATATTTAAGCCTTCCGCCATATTGTAACGGTCAACTTGACGTCATTCACCATAGTGATCACTGAATATTCGAAAGATGCTACAATCCTGCACAGAACGGCTCAACGGCTCTGTGAGAACCTACAGTATGGTGAATGACGTCAAGTTGACCGTTCCGAGATGGCGGACGCATCTACGTGCTTGGAGCTGTCGAATGAGGCATCTATACCATCATGGTTCTACTTTCTATTCAGCCGCACCAATAGAACAGCATACGCATTTGAGTTTCGGGATTATTCTCCAAATAGCGCTACGTGACACTGAGACGAATTGTTGAATAAAGTGGTTATTTTTGTTTTCTTCATGTACAAAAAGTATTCTCGTCGCTTCATAAAATTCAGATCAAACCACTGATGGCAGATGGACTATTCAGACGATGACTTTCATACTTTTCTGGACCTCGACAGTGTAATTTACTTGGCAGTCAATGGGACAGTAATAAGCCTCCCGTTTTATCATATATCTTAAAGGTGTCATATGATGCGATTAAAATTTTTCTTTGGAGTGTTATAAGCTCTTTGTGCATAAAGAAGATCTGTAAAGTTGCAAAGACTAAAGTCTCAAATCCCAAGAGCTATTCTTTATAAAAGTTAAGAGTCAACCACACCTAAAACGGCTCGTTCTAACACGCCACATGTCTACGTCTCTGTGTGGGAAGATTTGCATAACACCTCCCAAATTTTCATACAAAGAAAGAAGGCGTAACTTTATTCCCGCTGTAGTATTGTTGCTGCCACCATGCCGTGTGTGACGCTGTGCGTTTCGTTGTGAAAGCAAAACTACTTTGTTTGGCCTTCAAATGAGGACACGACTAGAAATCAGTGGTTTTTAAGTTGTATTTACAACACTGTTCCAGAACAGTTCAACCCAAATATTCAGATGTGTGCTGCGCATTTTATGGAGGATGGATGAGGACTGTTTTCTGAACCAGTAGCCTAATGCGTCTGTGGCACAAAAGCTTTTTCTATAAAGTTGGGCAGTTCCAACTTGGCAAGGACAGTCTGGCGCTCTTGACTCACAGCCTGTAAGTACGTTTTTTATATTCAAATAATTTGCCACTGATGATTCAAACGCTAGTGTAGAGTAGCGCTTGTTTTTTGTTGTTTCTCCGATCACAAATGCAGACATAGTTTTATGTTTACGCAGCGCGATATGCAATGCAACGCATAAAAAGACAGTATAATCTTCTAATCATTAAGTTCTTACTCACTGGATGCAACAAATGCCTCGTTTGTAATGGGTTTTATTGGTTTTGTCTTGTCTAGTGATGTCCGGATCGCGAACGAATCATTCAATTTAACCTGTTCTTCTTAGTGAACCGGTTGAACCAGTTGACCAAATCGAACTGAATCTCCAGTACGCACTAATCCACAAATTACTTAAATTATTCGGTCTATAAACGTGCCTGGCACTCCCTCTGACGCGAAATAAACCAATATCCTGAGTTATTCAGTTACTCCTAACAGTACATTGACTGAACTGCTAAAAGAGAACCGATGATGGGATGTGCACGAGCAGAGCAGAGCAGCTGGACTGAGTCTTGTCCTGTTGGGAGACATCACAGTATCTTAAGGGGCGTAACATTTCCATCACACGCTTGAGGCATTCGGCCAATCACAATGCACCGGATAGCTGGCCAATCAGAGCACACCTTGCTTTTCAGACAGATGGGCTTTGTAAAAATTGACGCGTTTCAGAAAGGTGGGGCATAGAGGAGAAACAATAATGTACATTATATGGAAAATAATGTGTTTTTTTAACCTTAAACCGCATAAACACATTGCATTACACCAAATACACAACATAATATGACGTCATATGACTCCTTTAAATTGTGTTCCGAAGACTAACGAAACTTTTACGGGTTTGGAACGACATGGGGGTAAGTGATTAACGACAACATTTTTATTTTGGGGTGGAGTAAGCATTTAAGAAGAAAACTGGCCAATAATTTGTGCATGAATTTATTTATTTATGTATTTACTTACTTTTTGCACATCTTAAGGGCCTTAAGGGCCATCTTAACAGTTTTGATCATCTTCTTAATTGCATTTGGTTATGTGGAGTCCTGTGCAACTGCACTGTGACATTGATCACATGGCCTCCATCTCCATGCAGACCACTTCAGATTAATTTTTCTGCTACTCCAGCGCAGCCGTTTCATAGCGTAATGACGGCGTAGAGACTCATCCGCCTCTGCCCTACTTCTGCTGCTCTGTGCATGACACCACAACCATTTAGAGCGCCGTTTTTTCGCTAGCGACTCCTCCACCATTTTCAGCGGTCTCATTTCATTTTTCATTCATCTCTTAATTTGCGATGCAGCTCTTTTTCTGAGCCTGTGACTTTCTCCACGCACCCTGCATTATTAACAGTTTCTCAGAAGCTCCAACACCCAGAAGGCCCAGACCTGACTCTTCCATTTCCATATTTCTACTTAAGGACTTATGTTTTACCATTTCAAACACGTCATACTGAGAATACCAATTTGGACCCCGATGCTATATCTGCAGGCGTGAGGCAGCTGGAAAACAGTTTAAGATGGAGATATGGGGTTTCTGAAGCTCACCGGCCCAGGGCAAGTCTGAATGGATGTAAAGGAGAAGTGGAATTGTGCATTTGAAAGGAGATCTGTGCCTACTGAACATACAATCTGGCTATTGTTCAACCCACCTGTTGTGTTAAAGAACTGTGTACAACTTTGGTGTTGGGTTTGACCCTATTGGTTTCCATGAAATTTGCGGGAAATCGCCACTATGAAAAACACCAAAAAATGTTTTTGTTAAAACAGTAGTAGTAAATAACTTACACCTATTTCTATTGTATTATTTCTATTGTGTTAGTGGTAAATTTAAACAGTAGTAGTAAATAACTTACACCTATTTCTATTGTATTATTTCTATTGTGTTAGGGATAAATTTGACCTACATTTACATCTACATTTATTTGTTAAAAGTCTGCTTCACAGACACAAAATTAAAAATAGATGTTTTTTGTCATTACTACTTTAAGTGTTAATATCTGTTTTGAACCATTGTAATGCACTGATATCCACCAAAAACTGGTGGTGATGAGAAAGTCATATGATGAACCAAAGCTCATCACAAACAGCTTTTCTACGAGCTGAGGAGGTTAATACTTATATATAGAAGGTGCACACAGTCTTATTCACACAAACACTAAACCCCATCATGGTGACACACACGATACTGAAATAATGCAATAAACATTAATTTAACAACATTAGATGTAAGATTAAACCCTAATGTACACAACTGACATATTATTTCAACAAAAAAACATCAAATATGAAATGTCATGCAGGGAATTCTGGGAGTGTACATTTTTTACGTTTTTTCACTGTAAATTATACAGACTTTTTCTTTTTCACTTCCAAAAACCGCATTTTTAACAGTATTTTACTGTGAAATTACATTAAATGTAATAACATTTATTCACCGTACATGGTATGGAAACTTACTGTTAACCAGTTAACAGGTTTTTACTGTAGCATTTTTACAGTTATTTACTGTTAAAATCACAAACATTTTTTACAGTGTAGCACAGTTGTTTGTGTTTGTGTTCTTTAATTAATGACATTTTTTTTTTCAAATGATCTCTTTATTAGGAATTTCCGTTAAGCTCTACTATGAGCTGACTATTTCTAAAGTTATATAAAATAATAAAATGTGACTTTACAGGGATATTTTGAACAGAAACAATGGCAGACATGATCGGTGTGGAGCTGAAATAGCTAATCATACACACGTTTTGGTCCTGTTCTAAGCTTGTTAATCTATTAATCCTTCTCCTATTCTTGCAATATTTGGTTTAACTACAGAACTGCGCACACACAAAGCGCACCACACACCAACAGATTTTCAACCAGAGTCCCGACTGTGAACACAGGAAATCTCGCAAAATCTCTCGAGACTTGAGAATAAACATGGCAGACGATAAGCAGGAAGAAATTGCGATGACTGCGTTTGTTATGCTTCCGTCTTCTGTCAGCTTGCTTTCTGATTGGATATTGTTTCGTTTCACGTAATAATCTCCAGATCGTACACACGTTTGTCTTTGGGGTTCCCCTCACACATCAGGATTTCTGATTTCTGAACATGTTGAATATTTACGATTCACCATCGGGGCGCCTTCGACGTTCTTCCGAGCAGATTCAGTCACTCTTAACACACCTCAGAAAAATCTGATAAGATAATCTTCAGAACCACCAAGATAATCGGGACATTACCTAAGATTGTCAGAAGGGGAGAAATCGGCCCAAACTCAGCCTGATTATCTTGTGGTGTGTACCCAGCATTAGATAATAATACAAAAAATATGATTTATTTTTCAACTTTAATAGCTAGACGTCTTATATTGCGTAAGTGGAATCTCCACCTACTTTTAGTCACTGGATTAGGGATCTTATGCATCATCTTGCACTAGAGAAGATTTGGTACTCCACCAAAGGCTGTAGTCAAACTTTTTTCTCTATTTGGCAGCCAGTGCTGACATACATAGAGCAAATGGATCCAAATTTAATATTTGCTGTTTGTCATTTTTTCCCCTTTCTTTCCCTCCTTTATTTATTTTTTATTTTAGAACAGATTCAGAGTTGAGTGTGCATAATATAATGTATAATAAGGACACAGTGCGGGTGGGGAGCTCTGTTAGGGCAAGAAAATTTGTTTTGTTTTAAAAATTGTTGTTATATTATGTAAAAAAATTTAAACAAAAAAAAGACAAAGAAACAATGACGGACAGCAAAACCAAAGGTCATATTTCAATTTTAAGGCCAAAGTGTGTGTATGTGTGTTTGCGACAGTGTGGAAATGTACTCACAAGATTCCACGTCTCCTTGCAGCTGAAGTATTTGGGGTACTGGCATGGTTAAAACCACAATGTCAAACCGCTCTGGCGCTCCTCCTTTGTGACACACTTCCCAGCCAGCGTCTTTCCGGTGAATGTGAGTGACATGTCGGTCATAGAGCACCTCTGCTCCTGCTTGAGTGCGGAGGGGCACAGTTGGTAATGTTGCACACAGCAAAAAAGAGAAGAAAAGGAAAATGAGGGAAGGAAAGAATTCCAAAGAAAGTCACAGAAAGAAAGTTCAGATTATGTATCACTGAGAAGTCAAGATTTGGTTTATAGCACATGCAAATATTTCTACATGATCTCTCATTACATTTAGTCATTTAGCAGATGCTTTTATCCAAAGTGACTTACAAATGAGGACAATGGAAGATACAAGAGCAATGATGGAAATAAACCCAATCCCACAGTTACAGTATATGAAAAATTTATCTTGTATAATGTATGAATTAGCACATCGTTTTTCACAAAAGGCTTAAGGTGACAGAACAATGTTAACAGAAATATATGAAATCAATATCAGGGCAATGGTGATAAATAGAGTGCATATACACATAATTCACTTTTCACATTCAGTTTTCCTTACTGTTTTGCTGATCTTTAAATAACTGTCATTTCGCAGTGTTGCTGCACATATTAAAGCAGTTCCATCTGACTGCTGCTTTTTGTTCTTTGTTCCAGCACATGCACAATATCAAAACATCCTGAAATGTTTCCAAAGACTCAGTCAGATTATTGACTAAGAGCTGTGATCTCTGAGTTCATAAATCAGCTTGCACGGTCTGGCCAAATTCTTCTGCGCTCTCTCTAGGAAATCAGACGTATTTCTAGAAAGGTAACATTTAGAAGGAACAACAGCTGGATGACTCAGGGTCTTGCTGACCCAAAAATTGTTTATTTTCTGGCAGCACATTTCTGTCATTAAACAGCTGATGAAAAACAGCTGCTTTATGAACAGTGATAAAATCAGTTATTAAATCTGTCTTGCTTCTCTGATTGTGTAAATATATAAAAAGCATTTCTGTGTGAAATTGCCCTGATGGAAAAGGCTCCAGCGAATGTTATTTTTGCTATTTTAATACATGTTTTAAATGAAATCTAGACATTTGATATAATAAATTGCCTGGCATTTTTGATGGAAACAGGCTTAAATGTCTCTTATGAATTCTTTTGAATGGTAGTGTATATCATCAGTATGACTTAAAGCAAAAACAGAAGAAAAAAGTCTGCAATTTTTAGGAAAGAAGTTAAACCTAAACTCAAATGACGTACCTGACTCTTTGAGATAGTGTTTGACGATGGAAGAGACCCCATGGGGTGTCACATAGTTCACAATTCCTTCTTCCTTCAACATCATGCCTTCAACAGGAGCAACAAGAGGTTTTAAAATGTCTTGTGCTAAGAGTTCTTCATAAAAACTAAAAATACCAAAAAGCATTAGTCACTACAAGATCCAAAAAATGATTTTCACATAATTGAAGTGAAAAAAACTTTTAACCTCATAAAATGTAATTAGAAATGATTAGAGATTAGAGAAGTAGCCCACCTGCTGTGAATACCAGCGTAGTACGGTGTCGCACTTATGTATTGAGCACCAAGATCAACCGTGCATGAAGGATCATTTGGACTTCTGCTTGTGGACATTCTCCCCCCTATAACATAAATGCAAAATATCTTTACCATCTATTCAAAATATCATTAGGTCAAATCGATGGGAAATATAAAATAGGGCATTTTAATCATTAGAGACTAAATGAGATTTCTGAATGAAAACATTAGCATCAATGTAAATACATAAACATCGGTAATTATATTACTAATGCACAAACTTGCAAAAACTATTGTAAATATTGTAAAATAAAATATGCATATCATAAATAAGTGGTCATATCAGATATGTTATATTCATAGCATCATAATATTATGTTTGCTTGTTTTTTTCTCCTTGAACATGCTTTTGGAAGTTGCTGATGTTTTAAAAAAAAATAAAATCATATTTATGGTTGAGTTTTGGAACATTTGGAACAGTTGCTCTGACCTTTATAAAAGCCTTTCAAGTGAGCTTAAAAAAACTTCAGTATGTTCTCCTCAGAGCCACTAACACTTTGTCTATGATAAAGTTAATATGATAAAAAAAATGTGTAGGCTTGTATTTTGGGGATTCTTTTTAAACCGCTAATTATTATTATTTTTTTTCAATATACAGGTCAAATACTTGATTGTTCTATCACATGAAACAAGAACATTTGATCTTCTGTTTACCACATTTGATGTTCTCTATGTATGTTGATCAATGTTTAAATGTAAAGAAATGCCTAATTTAAACATGTTCCTCATAAAGTGACATGACATGACTATACTGCTCAATATTGAATACTTTTACAATGTAGTTTTCAAGCATCAAAGGTTTGGCGAAACTGACTTTGAATGCATGAACAGAAATAAGGTTTCGCTAAAATATCTTCATTAGTGTTTCGAAGATTAAACTAAAGTCTTATTGGTTTGAAATTACATGAGGTCGAACAAATGAATTATTTATTTATTTTTGGAGTACAAACCCTTTTATGGTTATTGTCAGTAAGCAGCGGCCTTGTTGTGTGATTCTGTATTCCAACCATATTTGTTCTGTGTAGTTTTTACCCATATTGAGAAAATTTTATGTTAATTAATTACTGTAAACAAGTGTTGCAATTTGGCTAGAATGGGTCAGCGTTAACTATTTTGTTTTATTAACAACTAATCATCCACATTCTAATCAGTGGGTTATTTGATGAGATTTGAAGTGGGCGTGTCCTGTCACTCAAAGGACTCCAGGTTGGTTATCGTGCATAGAAATAAAATCAGGACTTGCTCAGTCTGTTCTTTCAGGTGAAGAGCCAATTTATGAATTTGACGTCGAAAACTTTCTTATAATAAATCTGTAGTTACCTCATATAATTTCTGCTTATTTTCTACTCACCTTCCTGACCTTTACAGATCAGCAGTTCACCAGTTTAGAAAAGCATTTTGACATGCGATTATGAATGACAGTTGTCAATATGTTGCACATACCACTAATTCAATATTTAAAAGCGATAGACATCCACCACTCAATAAAGTGTTTCACATCAGTATATAAAATAAACATTCTGAGTCAAAACAAATTAAGATGCTAACCTGCACCCCGAGATTTGTCCCATACGACTATATTAGCTTTGTTTAGCAGCTCCCTCCGCAGAAGACAGGCACATAAACTGCCTGTAAGTCCAGCACCAACTATTAGAACTCGAGACATTTCTTTTTTTTTTTTAGAAAAGGTAAATAATAAGCAGTTGCTTATGTAAAATAGCAAAGCGATCTTGCTTGTTCGAAGAGCTCACGCGCTTTAGCACCCTGTCCCTTTAAGAATTATGAAAGGCCGAAATGGTTGTTGTTGGCCAACCAAAACATTCCCTTGGTTTTTCAATATTTAACTATTGTGTGTGCCCAACATATCCAAACTTAATAATAATAATAATACAAAATGATAAATAAGTTTTACCTGTACATTAAAAGCAGAGTACGAACTCAAATGTAAACTCAAATGTCATTTTTAAAATTCTTATTATTTAATAGCAGACAATTGGCTGAAGTGATCTCTGCAAAGCATAAAATATATATTTTTAGTCTCATTATCTAAAAAAACACAAATTTTAAGTAACCTAATGACGACGTCAGTTTGCCAAACATTTAAATATTAATGAAGGAGACTTAAATTAGGAAGAAAGCAGCTAATACATGAATGAATCATTCTTCTTCAGGAAGGG
The DNA here is from genome assembly GCA_018155175.1 of Sinocyclocheilus anophthalmus. Lineage (NCBI taxonomy): Eukaryota > Metazoa > Chordata > Actinopteri > Cypriniformes > Cyprinidae > Sinocyclocheilus > Sinocyclocheilus anophthalmus. Next base: position 4,845 of record JADLZN010007585.1, on the reverse strand, counting down.
GGTCTGATTGATTAAAGGCGCTCGAGTACAGTGATCGGGTCATATGTCATTGTCAGCTGTTAAAGCATTTTCATCGCTATCAGTGTCAGTGTGGTCAGTACTGATGCTCCACACTGTTGATTTCATTAACGTTACGCTGCTATGGAGAGCTCAGCCGAAGTTGGGTGAGTTTTCACTAACCGAGCTCGTTTTTCTTTCGTTATTCAATGCTAGGACCATTTAATAAACACGGTTCATCAGACCATTAGTCTCTATCAGCTTAAAACGTTCATATTTTTTCACATATATTTATGTGCTGCTAGGAATTACGTAGTGGCGACTCAAAGAATTAGCAGTGAATTAATTTACAGTACGAGGAAGTGTGTGAAGCTACTACGTAATTAACTTACAGTGATTTAAACGTTTTGTTTGCACCGACTGACTTTCGTTCGTTCGTTATATTTCAAAAGCTTGGCTACCTGTCATTCAAAACCATTCAGATGTGCTACGTGAACTGCTTTTGCTTTGTGAAAACGCAGGGCTGTAAAATTAAATATTTAAACCCTGCAAAAACTATAATGTGCTTAATTAAAGTAGAAACAAATTATATTGTCTATAGCCTACCTTATACAATATTTATGGTAACAGAAATATAATTTTTTTTTTAATGTAAGCACTTTCCAAACACGTTTTTGCATGTTTCCCAATCAAACTGCTCTCATATAATACAGTACAGTGATGTTCAGCAATGTTTGTTTTGGCAGCTTGTTTTGTCTGAACAAATAATGGTTTTAGCTACATTGACCTTGAATTTTCATGCTATGTATCGCTTACTTTAAAGTCACGTGATACATGTTGAGCAACACTAAACAATATATTGATGGCTGCTGAAGAAAGATTAACATAGCTTTCTAACACTGTTGTAGATTAGGGTGTCTTGGGAGACCCTGTATGTTAATTTACTGTTTGTGAATGTTTGACAGAAAGATGTCAAGGCTGGTGTTGTCTCTGGTACTGCTTACATCTGGGCTGGTTCGGTGCAGGCCGCCTGTTCTGGACAAGACACGACTGGACCCTGAAATAGATATGAACATTGTAAGTAGCCAGTAATTACAACTTACATGTAATAAGCTGCAAGGAGTGTTCTTCATTACTGTGCAGCAAAATTGTCAATAAGTGAAAAAACACCATAAATATTGAATAAACTCAGGTAAATTGGGTCACTTTTGCCATTCATCGCAATGACATGCCGTAAAGTCAATAAATATCATTCATATCAGCTATGTGGACAATACTGTTCATTTTGTGAAATGCAGAGTTACTGAGGTGTAATATAGTGATATATTACTCACACTCATAGGGGATAAAACACATCAGTTTTATTCAGAGACCCAAGCTAAGAAAAAATATGCAGTTTGGTGCAGATGTTATTTTTATGACCAAAAATAAGATACAGTTCTGATAATTCTGATAGCTTGTAATGTAAATCAATTACATTTTCATAACAGTATAACAGACTTACATACAGGTGCATCTCAGTAAATTAGAATGTCGTGGAAAAGTTCATTTATTTCAGTAATTCAACTCAAATTGTGAAACTCGGATATTAAATAAATTCAGTGCACACAGACTGAAGTAGTTTAAGTCTTTGGCTCTTTTAATTGTGATGATTTTGGCTCACATTTAACAAAAACCCACCAATTCTAACAAATTAGAATATGGTGACATGCCAATCAGCTAATCAACTCAAAACACCTGCAAAGGTTTCCTGAGCCTTCAAAATGGTCTCAGTTTGGTTCACTAGGCTACACAATCATGGGGAAGACTGCTGATCTGACAGTTGTCCAGAAGACAATCATTGACACCCTTCACAAGGAGGGTAAGCCACAAACATTCATTGCCAAAGAGGCTGGCTGTTCACAGAGTGCTGTATTCAAGCATTTTAACAGAAAGTTGAGTGGAAGGAAAGGTGTGGAAGAAAAAGATGCACAACCGAGAGAACCGGTCTTATGAGGATTGTCAAGCAAAATCATTCAAGAATTTGAGTGAACTTCACAAGGAATGGATTGAGGCTGGTGTCAAGGCATCAAGAGCCACTACACACAGATGTGTCAAGGAATTTGGTTACAGTTGTCATATTCTTCTTGTTAAGCTACTTCTGAACCACAGACAACGTCAGAGGCCCTTACCTGGGCTAAGGAGAAGAAGAACTGGACTTGCCCAGTGGTCCAAAGTCCTCTTTCAGATGAGAGCAAGTTTTGTATTTCATTTTGAAACCAAGGTCCTAGAGTCTGGAGGAAGGGTGGAGAAGCTCATAGCCCAGTTGCTTGAAGTCCAGTGTTAAGTTTCCACAGTCCTGTGATGATTTGGGGTGTCATCTGCTGGTGTTGTACAGCGCATCCATTGGATCATAAAAGTTCATTCCTCATCAGTTTTCCGAGATTTTTTTTCAGTATTATTCATGACATAGATGTGTACTGTCCAGCCACGGTAGCCAATCACCACTGCAAATGAATAATTTTTCGTGGCTTTGGTTCAACTTTTCTTTTTGAACCGGAAGAATGAAATTGCTCCAAAAAATAAATAAACCACTTTTACTTTAATAATAGACATAATGAGTGCTATTGTTGTTTTCACTGATGTGCAACCTGTTCATACATGTTAACATCTTAAAAAATGTGTTTTAGGGTTTCATGACACTTTAAAGGGGTCATAAAATTCGATTTCTATTTTTCCTTTCTTTTTGGAGTGTTACAAGCTATTGGTGCATAAAGAAGATCTGTAAATTGCAAAGACTAAAGTCTCAAATCCAAAGAGATATTTTTTATAAAAGTTAAGAGTTGTCCACGCCCTCCTAAAACGCCTTGTTTTAACACGCCCTCACATGTCTACGTCTCAATGTGGGAAGATTTGCATAACGCCGCCAAATGTTCAAGCAAAGAAAGAAGGCGTAACTTCTATTCTAGCTGTAGTATTGTTGCTGCCTCTGCCATGTCGTGAAGGCGCTGTGTGTTTCTTTGTGAAAGTGAAACTACTTTGTTTGCCTTCCAAAAGAGGACGATATCCGCTTCGTAATGTCTGGAGCTGATCCGTGCTGGTCGCAGAGGGAATACTTCAACTTTGCGCTTTGGATCGCCGGATTGGCTTTCACCGTTGATGAAGCGGAGTCCAGCCTGGGGTCTTCACATGTGGTTGCCGCAAGCATCACAATATGGCAAGGGGCATAACATTTCCTTCACACGCTTGATGTAGTCGGCCAATCATAACGCACTGGATAGCTGGCCTATCACAGCACACCTTGCTTTTTCAGACGGATGAGCTTTGTAAAAATCGACGCGTTTCAGAGGCGGGGCATAGAGGAGAAACAATAATTGTACAGTATGTGGAATATAATGTGGGTTTTTTTTACCTTGAACCGCATAAACACATTTCACTACACAAAATACCCAAAATCATGTTATTTTAGCAGATCATTTACCCCTTTAAGTAAAAGTTCGGTAGCTGGTGTAAAATCACCTTGATTTGTGTCTTAAGACCCAATGAAGCAAAAAATACTGTCAAAAATGACCTAAGGTTTGCAAAATGCTGAATGTTTGTAGTGCAACAAATTGTTTTCCATAATTAAGAGGGAAGTTATTCTGAAGTGGATATTTTGGTTTGTCAGCTTTCATGAACTTTTAATTGTAAATGTGTACATTATTTGTCCCTTTTCATTAAGGTTTTGCCCATTGTTAATCACTTTTTCCTTAATTATTGCATAAATGGGTTTGCATATTGTGACAAATATTTGTCCATGTCTCAAGTAACCCTGTATCATTACAGCTCTGCCTTTTGTCCTAGGTTTGGTTTAGTCCTAAGCATAGGAGTTAAAGCCTCATCTAGCTTTTTTTAATTTACTAGATTTTTAATTGAAACAAACATATTTTACCATTTCTTTTTATACAGTTTGTTGCTTGAATTGTCAATGCAAATAAGTGGTTTAATTGATAGTACATTTAGAGATCAGAAAACAAATAATAAAATAGAGGCCTTTTTTCGGATTTAACTAAGTTTTTTTTTTTGTGTGCGTGGCGTAACATTTAAAAATATTTACTTTTTATATAAATTTTTTTTCTTAATATTGTTTTGCTTGATGCTGTTATGATGGGTTGCAGTTTGCAGTTTATTTTAATTTAGGCTTGCAGCTCATATGGCAGCTGATGCCTTCAGATCTTCGCAAACAAGAAGTGAAATTCAGATGTTATGAATTAGAATGCAGATGTCATCCCGACTGCATCCTCATTAATATCAATCATTTTAACGGCCTCCAACTCATACCGATTGACTAACACAAATGAGCCATCAGACGCTCAAATGGCAGAGACAACTCAGGCAGAATTATTAACCAGTTTTCTGTTTGTCATTCCCTATTGATTTTTCTACCTGGTAGTTTATATCTGGCACTAAAAATACACCCTCGGAGAGGATTTACAGCTTCTGAAGGCCTTGCCTGCCGGGGCTGCCATTATGAACAGATGAAAGCTTGGAGGGGAGCTGCAGTCCCGGTGCAGTGTGGGATATTGTTTAAATAGCGTAAAAAAGGGCCCGCTCATTTACGCAGCCAGAGCGCAGGCTGGGAAAAACGCTGCTGTAATCCTGCTTGTGGCAGGTGGTGCTGCCTTTAATATCGGTGTAAAACAAAAGCGATTCTGTGCTAGACCTCGACTTGTTTTCCTCTTAAATCTTTAAATGAGAGGATTGACTGCCTGGTGGCCACAAAATGGGAGCGGGGCTTTTATATGAAGTTTAACCAGAGGAAGACGGCAGGAGTTTTTTTTTTACCTTTTTTGTGTTTTTGAGGTGAAGCCGAGGACTGATCCAGTGCTG
>JADLZN010007584.1:0-38837 GCA_018155175.1 Sinocyclocheilus anophthalmus | reverse complement strand
ACTGCAAACTACTGAGAGAACATTTCCATTTTACCATTGAGCAAATAATCCCATAATTTGTGTTTTAATCATTATTTTGGGGTTTCTATTCGAGAAGAGTTTGTTCTGTTATGAGTTCATCTGTTATGAAAATTTGGAAGCACAATCTTTCTGTCTGATATGTAAAGAATAATTGACAACAATTATTGAATTTTCCGGAAATTATTATTTATCACAGTTATCATAAACTGCATCCCAATTCAGATTTTCCCTCTTTCAAAGACAATTTAAAGCCTGATTGCGTCACTGCGGCATGACGAAGGCTGTCCCAATTCAAAGGCTCCTTCAAATGTGGCCTCGAAATGCGTCCTTCGTTTCCAGAGGAATGAAGTTTACAACTGATGGATACTTCATGGTCCAGACTATCCCAAGATACATTGCATGCAGTTTTTGAGAGAAAATGCCAGATTGCACTTTTAAATCTAAGTATTAGGTTTCAGCTTTCATGAATATTTAACAATACAAATGGATTCAAATCCAGGCATGATTGTACTGAGACTGCTCTCATAAGCATTACAAATGACCTGCTCTTATCATCCAGTTGTGGTTGTATTTCTCTATTAGTGCTACTGGATCTAAGCACTGCATTTGAAGATGACTAGAATAGACTAGAAAATGATGTTGGAATTAGTAGAATTGCATTGGCATGGTTCAAATCATACTTATTTGACCGTCATCAACTCTAGCAGTGAATAAATAGGTATCATATCGATCACAAGTGCAGTATGGAGTACCACAAGGCTCAGTACTAGGGCCATTACTCATCACGCATTACATGTTACCCTTGGGAGATATCAACAGGAAACATGGTGTTAGCTTTAACTGTTATGCTGATGATACACAGCTCTATATTTCTTTGTGGCCTGACAAAACATACAATTTGCTAAATTAATGGAATGCATATTTGATATAAAAAAATGGATTACTTGTAATTTCTTACTGTTAAATTCTGAAAAAAGAGGTGTTAATTATCAAACTAAAATCCTCCGCATGGAATAACATAGACCACTGACTAACACATGATGGCTGCTCTGTCAATTCTTCATCATCAGTTAGGAACCAAGATAGCAATGTTTCCTTTGAAAGCCATGTTTCTAGCCTGTGAAGGTCACACATTATTTTAATTTCAAATTATCAGTATTAACAAACCATTAGCTATGCTTTTTGCCTCAAACTCCTATTTTTCTGCTTAGTAATAGTTGGTAAGGTAGTTGTTAAGTTTAGGTATTGGGTAGGATTAGGGATGTAGAATATGGTCATGCAGAATATGTGCTTTATAGATACTGTACTAATTAACAGCCATGTTAATAATAGGCATGCTAATAAGCAACTAGTTAATAGTGAGAATTGGTCCATATACTAAAGTGTTACCCATTTGTAAAACTGCATTTTTCCATCTTAAAAAATATATCTAAATTACGACCTATGCTCTCAATGGAAAATGCCGAAACGTTAATTCATGCTTTCATGATCTCAAGGTTAGATTATTGTAATGCTTTATTGGTTGTTCTGCGTGCTTAATAAACAAACTCCAGCTGGTACAAAATGCAGTTCTTACTAGAACCGGGAAGTATGGCCATATTAGCCCGGCTCTGTCAACACTGCACTACATTTTAAAATCTTGCTAATTACTTATAAAGTCCTGAATGGTTTAGCTCCTCAGTACTTGAGAAAGCTCATATTGCATTATAGTCCTTCATGTCCACTGCGATCTCAAAACTCTGGCATATAATACCTAGAATATCAAAATCAACTGTGGGCGGTAGATCTACCTAACATGGTTTATGAGGCAGACACATTGTCAGTTTAGATCCATTATTTTTAAAGACCCATCTCTTTATCCTGGCACACACATAACACGCTATCACATTTCTACAATTCAAATCTGTTAAAGTAATAAACACTTCCCATAACACCCAATGAACTTGTTACATCATAAGAAGAATGACATCTAAGCTAATATTAGTCTGTTTCATTCTTATTCTGAGGTTACCGTAGTCACCCGGATCCAGTACGTATCCAGCTCAGATGGTGGATCAGGACCTAGAGATGACCTCTACAGCCCTGAATGTCAGCGGCGACCAGGACAACTAGATGAGCCCCAGAAACAGATCCCCAGACCTCGTCACCTAGACGACCATCAGCACAAGACCACGAGAACCAGATGAGTCCTCTGCACAATCTAACCTGTGTTGCAGCCTGGAAGTAAACCACACCATGCAGGTTTTGTCTGGCCAGAGGAGAACTGACCCCCAGACTGAGCCTGGTTTCTCCCAAGGTTTCATCACCGATGGAGTTTTGGTTCCTTGACTTTGGCTTGCTTGGTTGGGACACTTAATTTCTGGCAATATTGACAGCTTGATTGCACAGACACTACTGGAAGAGAACTGAACTGAGTCAATGAGAACTACTTAATGAATATGACTGTTTGCTATTGTCTCCTGCATTATTAGCACACTATTTTCCTGTTTAATACTGTACACAATCTGTATTGTATGAAGTGTTATATAAATAAAGGTGACTTGACTTAACGATACAAATGTACAAATGTGAGAAAAAAAAAAACTTAAAGTGGTTTAAATGTTGCCATATCAGAGATACGATTTTATAGATGGTTTATACTTGTTATTATGTACATAAATGGACCAAGGTAAGCATGGATCCATCCTGCCTTGTATCAGCGGTTCAGGGTGCTGCTGGTGATTTAATGATGTAGGGTATATTTTCTTGGCACAGTTTGGACCCCTTAGTACCAGTTGAGCATTGTTTAAACACCACAGCCTGCCTGAGTATTGTTGCTGACCATGTCCATCCCTTTATGACAGTGTACCCATCTAGTGATGGCTAATTCCAGCAGGATAACACGCTGTATCACAAAACGTCTAGGTTACTTGTGTAACCCCAGTTCCCTGAAGGAGGGAACGGAGACATTACGTCAGTGACTGACGAATTGGGATCTCGCCCGAGAGCCCAATCACCTTCGAGTGTTAACTAAACAAGCCAATGACAGTTGGCGTGCGTGTTTCGCCACGCGCACCCCGTCCCGCAGCGCGGGTATAAAAGGAGAGCGCGTGTCAAAAGCACAATCAGTTTTTCGCTGAGGAGCCGAGAATACGCGCCCCGGCCGTACAGCGGTGGTACAACAACCGCGGCGACGGAACGTAACGTCTCCGTTCCCTCCTTCAGGGAACGAGGGTTACACAAGTAACCTAGACGTTCCCTTTCAGTCAGTCACGTTCTACGTTACGTCGGTCGTGACTGACGAATTGGGATCCGTAAGAAAACGCCACTATTGCTGACCCCCTCCAATGCCCTGCGGAGGCCGGCAAGTCCCCCACAGGCTTTTTGGCGGAAGATAGGACAGCGGCTAGGCAGAGGTGTCACATACAGTGACACATTGAACATATGCTGTTCCATACAGTGGTACATTGGAAAACACTGGGAAAGCGTACCCAGTTGGAAATGCTAGGGAAGCCACATCCTGCGCATAGGAGGCATCATGTGGAATTACACATATGGACTAGCCCAGGGCAGTACTACATATGGAAGACACTGCGGTAGACTCAACCCGCCTGGGGTGAGATAAATACGCAGCAGAGATGGCAGTGAACGACTGCCAGGGAAAGACACGGGCTAACCGTGAGGGGAGCCGTACCTTTGAAGAATACACATGTGGGATCACCCGTAGGGGGAATCACTACACACGGGCACCAAGCTCAGCACAAGGGCTGACCTTGGGCATGCACATGAGTGCTGAGCCTGGCGTCTGGTGCTCCGCCATGCCTGACCGCCGAGGGTGCGGGTGGAACTTCAACAGGGTTCGCTATGGGGAACTGAACTGAGAAGCAGAAAAGTGCACATATCCGGTCCTTAGAGGGGAATTGCGCAGCAAGCGTGATCGACACCGAGTGGGTCCGGTGTTACTGTCTACCTGAGGTGAGTACACGAGAGGACACGGCTCTACACGGAGATTATAGAATCTAGCAAACGTGTTAGGAGTCGCCCAGCCCGCAGCCCTACAGATATCTGCTAGCGAGGCGCACCGCGCCAATGCCCAAGAAGATGCCACTCTTCTCGTAGAGTGAGCTCTCACTCCGATGGGGCATGGTAACCGTTGGGCCTGGTAAGCTAAGACTACTGCCTCCACTAACCAGTGGGCAAGTCTGTGTTTGGAGACAGCCTTTCCCTTCTGCGGACCTCCAAAGCAGACAAAGAGCTGGCCTGAGGTCCTGAAGCTCCGCATACGGTCCACATAAATGGGCAGCGCGAACGGGACAAAGCAAAGTTAGGGCTGGGTCTGCCTCCTCCGGGGCAGCGCTTGAAGTTCACCACCGGATCCCTGAAAGGCGTGGTGGGAACTTTGGGTACATATCCAGGCCGGGGTCTCAGGACAAAGTGAAAGTTACCCGTTCCGAATTCTAGACACGAATCGTCTACCGAAAATGCCTGCAGGTACCCTACCCTCTTGACCGAGGCCAAAGCAGTGAGGAGCGCTGTCTTTAATGACAGAAAATCAAACTCTACTGACTGCAGAGGCTCGAAGGCCTCCTCCTTCAGGGCCGTCAGGACCGCGGGGAGATCCCAAGAGGGTAACAGGTGAGGGGGCGGAGGATTTAACCTCCTTGCCCCTATGAGAAACCTGATGACCAAGTCATGAGGAAAGGAAAGCATGACTCGATCGGGCATTTAAGGGGGTTCTTCCCGGCGGGAAGAGCACCAATCGACAAACAGGTTCCACTTCAGACTGTAAGCGTGTCTGGTAGACGGGGCTCTAGCTGAAGCGATGTTGTTTACTACCGCTGGAGGTAGCCCATCTAGATCCTCCGCGTCCCGTCCAGGGACCATACGTGGAGATTCCACAAGTCCGGACGCGGGTGCCAGAGAGTGCCCCCTCTCTGAGAAAGGAGATCCCTCCTCAGAGGAATTCGGCAAGGAGGGGCTGTCGCGAGGAGCATAAGTTCAGAAAACCAAGTCCGGTCGGGCCAGTATGGCGCAACTACCAGGACCTGCTCCTCGTCCTCCCTGACCCTGCACAGTGTCTGTGCGAGAGGGCTCACTGGGGGAAACGCATACTTGCGTAGGCCCTGCGGCCAGCTGTGTGCTAGTACGTCTGTGCCGTGTGTTCCCTCGGTCAGGGAGTAAAACAAATGGCAGTGAGAGGTTTCTGGAGAGGCAAAACAGGTCTACAAGAGAGTCAAAAGCGTTCGAAATCAGCTGGGGGAATGTCTAGGGGTGGAGTCACCATTCTCCCGAACGGGAGGGCTGAGTGAGGAGCTCGTAGGCTGCACGATTTTAGCTAGCTGGCGCGAAGCGACCTCAGAGGCTTCTGACTCCAGAGGAGGAGATGGTGGGTGAGTTGCGACATGCGACGGGAGCATAGGTCACCTTGTTGGTTGATGTATGCAACGGTCGCAGTATTGTCTGTACGGACCTGTACGTGCTTGTCGTGTAGCAGCGATTTTAAGCGGTGCAGAGCCAGCCATACTGCCTGCAACTCGAGGCAGTTGATATGCCACTGCAGCCGGTGCCCCGACCAGAGCCCCGCAGCTGCATTCCCATTGCACATGGCACCCCAGCCCCTGGCAGAGGCATCTGTTGACACAACAACATTCCTGGATACTTGCCCAAGGGACACCCTGTCCAAAGAAATGCAAGATCTGCCCATGGGCTGAAGGTCTGATGGCAGAACGGGGTAACAGAAACCCGGTAAGTGACGTGTCGCCATTGGCCCATCTCGGGACTCGGTCGTGAAGCCAGTGCTGAAGTGGTCTCATATGAAGCAAACCGAGCGGCGTGACAGCGGCTGCGGATGCCATATGCCCTAGGAGCCTCTGAAATTGTTTCAGTGGAACTGTCGTCTTGCACTGGAAGGACCCCAGGCGGTTCAGCATCGACTGCGCACGCTCTATTGAGAGACGTGCAGAGAGGTTGACCGAGTCTGGCTCCATGCCGAGAAAAGAGATCCTCTGCATCCTCTGCAAGGCCCCCCCCCCCCCCCAAGCCATAGGTGGGAGTCCTGGACTACCACCGGGGAGGGAGTTTGTCTTTTCCAGTAGACCTGAGGTCGTCGATGAGAAACAATCGAAAGGACGGACGCATTGAAAGATGCTTTTCTGCGTCAACATCCTGAACGGGAGCGTGTGAAGGGCCCGGTTCAGCACGCGCAGGTCCAGGATTGGTCGTAATCCACTGCCTTTCTTGGGTACGATGAATTATGGGCTGTAGAAACCTGACCTCATCTCGGCTGGAGGGACCGGCTGTATCGTGTCCTTCGCTAGCAGGACCGCGATCTCCGCACTCAAGACAGGAGCGTCCTTGTCCGGCACAGAGGTGAACCGAATGCCCCTGAACTTGGGAGGGCGCCGGGCGAACTGAATCGCGTAGCCGAGTCTGATGGGTCTCATGAGCCAGCGAGACAGCCTGGGGAACGCTAACCAGGCCCCCAGCGACCGAACAAGCAGAACTAGGGAAACCACCGACGTACCCGCAATGGGGCAGCGAAGTGGAACACAGGGACCCAACACGGGAGGCCGCGCGTCCCAGGGTGGGGTCTGAGTGCGCGGCACGCCACTTACCTGGCTCCACGGCTGGGCAGGGGGCTTGTGAGGAGGCAGAACAAAGAAAAAACCAGGAACAAAGGTTTCTCCAACCGGCCCTCCGCCGGGGGAAGGAGCGGTGCAGTCACCATCTCCTGAAGAGCAGAATCCAAAAACTCCGGGTCGCCCGTCCCAGGGACGCCGCCCGCCCTGGCGCTTCACGGGCTTGGCAGGGGCGGAGACGGGTTGCGCCATTTTCCTGCGCCCAGCTCCACGCTGCGGCCGTTGTGAAAGCTGCTGCTTCGGCCGAGCTGGAGCGCAGATAGAGGCCACAGGAGGGCGCTCTCGGCGACGAGCAGACAGAGGGGCTGCAGCCGGCGGTGGGGTGGCTACAGCAGCCGACCGCCGGGGCAGGATGCGTCGAGATGCCTCCGTCTGCTTCCGTGCGGTGGAGAACTGTTGGGCAGAGCCCTCCACCGCTTCGCCGAATAGGCCGGCCTGAGAGATCGGGGAGTCCAGGAAGCAATGCTTTTAGGTCTCCCTCATATCCGCCAAGGTCAGCCATAGGTGGCGCTCCTGGACCACCAAAGTGGACATCGTCTGACCCAGGCCCTGCGCCGTGACTTTCGTCGCCCTAAGCGCGAGGTTCGTCAGTGCGCAGTTCCTGCAGGCGCCACACCTGGGGTAGCACCACCCTCGTGCAGAGCTGCATAGCAATAGCACACTCGGATGGGGGGATGTCCACATACCCTTGGGCGCCCCACCGTTGAGGGTGGTGAGGACGGAGGAAGCACCAAGTCTGTTTCGGGCAGAAAAAAGGTGCCTTCCAAGACTTAGTAACCTCCTCATGCACTTCCGGGAAGAATGGAACCGGAGGCGGCTGCCGAAGCCCGGTCTGCGCCCCCAGGAACCAATCATCCAACCTCGAGCGTTCGGGAGAAGGAGGAGGCCTCCAGTGCAGCCCGACATTCTTGGCGGCCCGGGAAAGCATAGCAATCAGCTCTGGATTTGACTCGGGCAACGCCACTCTTCCTGATGGTGGCAGCGCAGCCGAATCGTCATCTCTAGAGCCTAGCTCGCCCTCCGATGCAGTGATTGACATCCTGTCTTCTGCCTGTGTCCCGCACAAGATGCTAGACCCCGCCCTTTCCGAGGACCCAGCACACTCGTCCGGATGCACCAGGTGGTGCGATGTGCTTGAGGAATGAGAGGGCCGCGGAGACGTACTCGACGGGGAAGCTTTCACTGTAACCCTCAGGTCTCCCTGATTATGAACCGAAGTAGCCCTCCGAGAACTGAAGGAGCTAGAGCGGGGCATGGCAAGGGGGGATACCCCCTCGTTTAATGAGGAGGCATCTAGACCGCAACATCACGATGGTCATGATCCCGCACTGAGAACATGACTCATCCAAGAGCGCTGCTTCAGCATGCTGTAAGCCCAGGCACAAGAGGCAGCTATCATGACCATCAGATGGAGGCAGGAAAAGACCGCATCCAGAAACGCACGAGCGGGAAACCATCTTTAAAAAGACGCCCATTGCTCTTGAAGCTCTTTTAGAAATTGCTCTTTTTTGAAAGGAAAAAAAACACTCTTTTAGAGAGAGCGCTGAAGTGCCCAGGGGAGGGTTGCGCGAGATCGCAGAATGGCACTGGCAGCACGGCCGAAGGATGAGAAGCCACGAATTGGCAACCCAGCTGGGACACGCAGTAACCCCAAGACAGTGTTTCTCAAAACACTGGCGCGGAGTTCGTTCCGGAGAAGGCTCGGCTCCGGGAAGGAAAAAGCTGATGCGCGTGTGGCGAAACACGCAAGCCAACTGTCATTGGCTTGTTTAGTAAACACTCGAAGGTGATTGGGCTCTCGGGCGAGATCCCATTTCATCAGTCACTGACGTAACGTTGAACGTAACTGACTGAATGGGAAACTCAAAAATAATTCAAACTGGTTTTCTTGAACTGGACAAGGACTTCACTATACTTGAACAAGCCTCCACAGTCACCAGGTTACAATCCAATAGATACTTTTGGAGGTGGGGGATGTATAGTGTAAATCGCAGCAGTACATGATGCTATTATGTCAATATGGACCAAAATCTCTGAGGAATGTTTCCAGCACCTTGTTGAATCCATGTCACAAAGAATTAAGGCAGTTCTGAAGGCGAAAGGGGGTCCAACCCGGTACTAGCAAAGTGTACATAATACAGTGTCTCTAAAACACTCTTCCTTATGCCACTGATTCAGCATTGTTCATATTATTACACTATCATCAGGCAGACAGTTGCCCTATTCAGATTTGTTGCAAATGCTGAAATTGTTGTGTTCTTAGATCAAATGAATCTCTAATCTCTATATTATATATCTATTAAGATATTTAACCTAATCATAATATCTTGGGTTAAAATCACATTTTTTTTTTACATTCTCTTGGCTTCAGAGCTGTTTGAAGTTCAGATAATTTGGTGGAGTGAAATGTCACTGTAATGTAGTCCACCGACCTATTTTATAGCCTGTTGATTAGTGTCAGTGTGTTCATGAAGGATGCATGTGACGTCACCGAGCGCCCGAGACTGATGCTCTCTAGGGAACCCCACCTGCCTGCTCTTCAGGCTCCACAGGTTTGCTGGGTCACTGCTTTCTGACAGAGGTTTAATTTGATCCTCTGTCTATAGTCTTACTCGATAACATCCATTGAAGTGATCCAGACCGTTCTCCTATCTTGTGTTGCACTGCCGAGTGGGAACTAAAGTTTCAGTCACTGTGAAAGGTGGCATCTTATATCACTTGCTTTTGTTCAGTGTTTTGTTCTTTGTTTTGTTACCTTTTGTGTGAGTTCACACTGAAAATTTGAAGATGGGGAAGAGCGAGGGCTATAACCATGTGCTAGCCTGAGAAGAAGTTGGGGACAGTAACTGTTTACATTCACCAAAATAATTATTTTATAAGTGGTTTGATGCTTAATCGGATGGAAAGGCTTTCATGTAAACACCTCAATTGATTTTTCGTATATCGACATTTTTTTTTTCTTTTTTTTTTGTTCGTATTTTACCCTTTTTAATGGCTTGTGTTTGTTTTTTTTTTTTTTTTTTTTTTTTTTTTTTTTTTTTTTTTTTTTTTTTTTTTTTTTTTTTTTTTTTTTTTTTTTTTTTTTTTTTTTTTTTTTTTTTTTTTTTCTTTTTTTTTTTTTTTTTTTTTTTTTTTTTTTATAGTTCTAATGGAATCCTTCGTTCCACCCCGCGGCAAATGTGTTGGTGGTCAATATTAGCCGTTAGAGTGTGCATCGATCTGCACTTTGAATTCTAACCGGAAGTAGTAGACCATCCGGGAATCTTTGGCATACTATTTTAAACATACTATGATTTGGGACATACTAATTCTATTTTCGAATACTATTTAGGACGGATAGTATGCGAATTGGGACGCAGCAAAAGATTGTTGTATGGTATTTTTATAGTACCTTTTTGAAGGTTCAGTTTTCACTGTTTGGAAAGGAGAAGTGAACATTATTCAGAACTTTTCTGTATTACTTTCAGATGGAAAATAGTAATACAGGTTTGGAATAACATGAGATTGAGTAACTGGTGACAGTCTTCGTTTCTGGGTGAACTTTGCCTTTAAGCTTACGGTCAAAATTGTTCTACATGTGTGGAGAAAGTGGGTTCATTACAGACTGAAAAGTGAGCTGTCAGCAGACTGTGGTCTCCAGCAGTGGAAGGTTTTACACTCAAATGACTCACCATGAGACACATAAAGCTCCTTCTCTCCAACAAGCTCCAGAGAAGGTCTCCGTGCCCCGAGGGAAGCCCTGAGAGAGGGGGTCTCCATCAAATCTGCATGGAAAACCTCTGAATCAGCTTTGCGAGCAAGGTCGTTATATCTGTGGCAAGTTATGGTGGCGGTAAGAATGTGGTTTACCGCTGGTCAAAACATCACTTTCCATCTGTCAGGGAACTGTTAGTGATTGTTTCCAGAGTCTGATCACGCAGCAGAATATAAAAAAAAACAAAAAAAACATTTATTTGGTAGAAATGTGACAATGTGTTATGTTTCAGATCATCATTTCTGGCTCGATATGTTTTTGTTTGTTGCTCAATACAGTTCTTAATGCTGAAACAGAAGCCACAGTGTTTGTGTTCAGTTAAAGATTGCATGGCTGAGCTTCATCTTGTATAGTTGTGTAAACATTTACCAAGTCATTAATACTGTTAGCACTTTCAGTTTTAATTTTCAGGTCTGTCTGCCTATTACAAAGCACATTTTATATACATAGATTGCCATTTAGTAAAATAATCAGTTATATTAGTTTTGTGAATAATGCAAGCTAATGCAGTATTGTGCCATTTTCTTGAGTAATTTTTATCTCTTGTGCTTTGCTGAAAATCGTTTACCTAATTTGGTGTCAAAAAATGACACGTCTTTTAAAAATTGGTTGTAAACCTTTTGTTATGCTATATTATTGCCAAATCTTGGATTGTCTTTTTGTTAACGTGTTTTCATTCAAATAACACAGATTTGGTGTTTCTGATTGATCACAGGTTCACTCAATGAGGCATACAATCAATCAGTTCCAAAAAAAAAAAAAAGATTAAATCCAATATTTGGTAATAATATAACAATGTGAAATGTAGGCCGGTCATTTTTGACTGAAACACCACAAGTCTAACAAGGTTGGGGTATAAAATCACAGAAAAATAAAAAAATTATCACTAATTTTTTTGGAAAGTATTTCTACCCTGTGTGAGCAAAGTCAGTAAATTTGAGTCCAATGCAATAAAATAAAATAAAATAAAATAGCACTTTGGGGAAACAAAAACAAAATCCTCTCCCAGTCATAAAGACAAGAACACAGCATGAGGGTTAATAATGGATCTTGATCTGCAAATCTGTGGATTTCTGGAATACATGATAATGATTAGTCAGTTGAACCACTGTGCATTTATTTAATTACATTTTTATTTAGTTAGTTAGTATAATGGCCTCAAAGCTGGATATTTCACTGCTGTCCATGGCAACATACCATCACTACTTTCATGTCTCTTCAATTACTTTGCTCTAGAAATGTTTACCTTAGATTAAAACTACAATATATAGTAATCAAGCTCCCACAAAAGAAGACGATGCACCATAAACGCATTATAAAAATTGTTATTTGACTTGTTATTTTCGAGTAATCTTCTGATATTAATGAAAAGAGTCTGTATGTACAGAGGGTATATAACTGTATAGACAGTCCACTTCTTACATATTAATTTAAAGGAACAAATGTCAAATTATAAGCATTCTGGATTGTTCAATTCATCACACAGCAGCACAAGTCCTGCATGCAACATTAACCAAGTCATTGCGGCATTGCACTGATAGATGAAAGTAATAACCTCCAAAGCCTTGCTATGATGCTATGATTTAGGAATAAGTGCATGTTGTTGCCATCCTCTTGCTGTTTTGATGTGTGTTGGCAGGTAGAGAGGATGAATGAGGAACTCAAAGCCGTGTAGCAGAGATTGCAGGCCGTTTAATGTGAAAGTGTCCCCCTGCAGTGGCGAGACCACCCTCGACAAACCACAGTCTCCATTTAATTTTCAGCACATTAATGAGATTTATGCCTGTGCTTATATTGTAATTACAAAACTCACTGCCAAGAGGCATTACACTGTCTAACCTAAGATTTCAAGCTGTATTTTATGTTGTTATTTGTTATGTTGTTATAATTCATAGGCTCATCATTGTCACTGGGGGGATTTTACAAAAAAAAAAATCCTTAAATAAATAAATGTAGAAATATTCAGTATCCTTTAAAAATATACCTCAATATTTCTATGCTATTTATTCTGGGTTGTTGCTAAGCCCTTGTGAAAAAAAAACACTTTACCATTCTTTTTAAAAAGAGTATTTACTACAGAAATAATATACTTATAACAAAAACTAAATTTTCTGACACTTGGTTGCAAATTAATTACAATTAAATGAAAATTCATTGTAGATTAATTTATATTAAAGACAGTTAAATGAACTTTAGTGCGAGTTTTGACACACTTAAGTAAAATTTCAAGTAAAAGTAAAATCCGTCTTTGAAACGGTTAAAACGTTACTGCTGAATATACTCTAAAGTATGTTTTAGTTTACTATAAATTCTTCTATGTCATTTTTGTTGGAATTTGTGTGTTATGTATTTAACAAATATATTTGTAATTCAAATTTTTATGAAGTTGCAGTTCAATACTTTAAATTATAGTAACTTAAAGGATTATGAAACTATCCCACTACTGTTATAAAAATTAAGGCAAAGTAATTTACTTGTGAGTTAGTATGGTAGTTAACATTCAAATAAGTGCACTTCTTTTAAGCCTGACAAAGTTATAAAGGGGGTTAATATAA
Source organism: Sinocyclocheilus anophthalmus (assembly GCA_018155175.1). Taxonomy (NCBI): domain Eukaryota; kingdom Metazoa; phylum Chordata; class Actinopteri; order Cypriniformes; family Cyprinidae; genus Sinocyclocheilus; species Sinocyclocheilus anophthalmus. The sequence goes on along the minus strand of JADLZN010007584.1, from coordinate 25,890 downwards.
TGTTGCTATAAAAACGAGTCATTTATTGCATCCAATGGGGACATAATTACAGATTATAATGACTTCTACTGTCTTTTTAAGCGTTGCATTGCATCGCGCCGCGTAAACATATAACAATGTCTGCATTTGTGATCGGAGGAATGGCAAACAACAAGCGCTACTTTACAATGCTCAAAACTCACGTTTGAATAGTCAGTGGGCACATTCTTTAAATATAAAAAACTTACTTACAGACTATCAGTCAGAACAGCCGGCATTGTAGTCTAACAGGATCAGGAAACAGTCCTCCATAAAAATGCGCTGCACACATCTGAATATTTGGGTTGAAGTGTTCTGGAACAGTGTTGTAAATACAACTTAACCACTGATTTCTAGTCATGTCCTCTTTTGGAAGGCCAAACAAAGTAGTTTCGCTTTCACAACGAAACACAAAGCATCACACACGGCGGGCTTGAGTAAGGAATGGCCGGTGGGCTTGAACGGCGCAGCCAGTGGGCTTGCGGCAAACACATGTGACGACCCCAGGCTGGACTCCGCTTTGTCCACGGTGAAAGCCGATACGGTGATCCACAGCGCAAAGTTGTTGAATTTCCTCAGCTCCCAGAACATGACGGAAGGCTGATATCGTCCTCTTTTGGAAGGACAATCAAAGTAGTTTTGCTTTCACAACAAATCACACAGTGCCTTCACATGGCGGCGGCAACAACAATACTACAGCGAGAATAAAAGTTACGCCTTCTTTCTTTGCGTGAACATTTGGGCGGCGTTATGCAAATCTTCCCACATAGTGACAGCTGCCCCCCCCCTAGACATGTGGGGGTGTGTTAGAACGAGATGTTTTAGGGGGGTGTGGCTGACTCTTAACTTTTGTAAAGAATGTCTCTTTGGATTTGAGAGTTTAGTCTTTGAAACTTTACAGATCTTCTTTATGCACCAAGGGTTAGGTAACACTCCAAAAGAGAAAGCCAAAAAAAAGCACATCATATGACACCTTAAAAAAACAACAACACATAGGTGTGTTTAGAAAATCATGAAAGTGCATTTTATGCACACTTAGGTGTAATTTTATTATAATAATATTATCTGCAAGTACAGATTTACAGTAATCATTTTAAAGATTAGAAGTATACTATAAGTACACATTAACTACACTTAAGTGCACACCTTGTTTTTTTTTTTTACGAGTTGGTGGTTTCTAAGTTGTTGCTTACTCTCATGATTTAGTTTACTTAGGATTAGGGCTTTGTTGAAATCCCTGACCCTAAGTACGAGGAATCGTAACAGTAATGCTTGCCTTAGTGAAAGCCACTGACTGGCTCCAAACAGTAGTCTTATCTCATATCAGTTCGGACCAGAGCCTTCATTCTGTGGAGAATCGAAACTCTTGGTGCATCAATCAAGTCACTGGTGTCATCAGATATGCTTTTAAAGCTATCAGGATAATCCCAGATCAACTTCAAAGCGCAGGCGTATGTTGGCAATATAACGCACATACTTCTCAACATTACTTCAAACACATGGGTCATGATAAATTTATGTGGCCCATTAAAAAAAAAAAAAAAAAAAACAGAGGAATTTTGTGTTCTCACAAACTGTTTGACATCTGTGCTTAATTTCTAGCATAGCGTATATAAGGCTGCAGCAGGCCTTTGTTCTCTCGAGGGGTGTCAGGCGGGGGTCCGTGCTGCAGTTAATGGTCCAGCAGAGGAAAAGGGGCCTGATCTGGAGGTGTAGCCCTCAGCAATTTCCCCTTCAAACTCTCAATATAGTTTAGCAGGATCTGCTTCTGTTTTGGATGCAAGTGGAGAATTTTCTGTCCCTAGTATAAACACGTTATAGTTTATGTTCAGTATTTATAACATCTTAAAGAAACACCATAATTCTGCATCGTATTGTCTTGGTAATTGTGCCGTAGGCAGCATGCAGTTGTGTGTTTGCTAAGGCAAGCATCACTGCTACTTGGCTCACTGCTAGTTGGCCAGTCTAGTTCTTAAAAGGACAGTTCACCCCCCCCCAAAAAAATGCTGTTAAACAAATGGGTGAGGCTTGCTATGGAATGGAAAAAGAGATTGCCAAAGATTCACTTGCGCTAGCGTCACGTGTTCATGATGATTAGGCTAATCATCCCATATAGAAACCATCACAAGTAAAATTAATCGTGTTTATAAAGATAAAGATGGGTTTATTATAGCCCACTTACAATTTACATTTCAGAGATCATTACAAATAAATTATTAAATGCTAAAACTGAATAAATTTGAATGAACAAACTTGGCATTGCATTTTGCAACCATGTGAAAACAGGGGGTGCTGCAGCCCCCTACTTCCCGCGTCCCTTGTAGTGGTTGCCTGTGTAAAACTTGCCACCATGAAGTTTGCCAATTGCACCATCATGACTGTGTCTTAAAGTTGCCCCTATTATGGATTTTTGAAAAATACCTTTCATGCAGTGTGTAACACAGCTCTAAGTGAATGAAAACATCCTGCAAAGTTTTAAATCTGAAAGTACACCGTGTATAAAGTTATTGTCTCTCAAAAGAAAGAGTCGACTCTGAATCATTGAAACGAGTCGTCTTTAAAACAAATACCAAGCAGTTTCATGTTGACTCAACATGAAACATTAGCATATTGCCCACCCACTTGTTGGTCTTTTCGCGTTGGTCTGAATGAAAATGCAAATTCGTTCTTTTGGAGTGGTAAAAATAGTGGCTTCCCCAGTAACGCTGTACACAAAGCAACACTGCGCTCACAAACGCTGCTTTATCAGGCATTACAGACATGAAATGAAAATGAGACCAATCGGACCAATCACTGCAGATTAGCGTCACGCAAAGGAGGGGTTTGGAAAAATGAATCGTTGAGCGTTTGGGAGTCGTTGAGCAAGTAAGCTAAAAGTAAATGCATATTATAAGACAATGAAAGTGTTTTTTGACCTTGCATGCATGTCAACCTGTTGTTGGGGACTCCCAAAACCAAAATATGAACCTTTCATTACCCATAATAGGGGCACTTTAAAAGGACAGTTCACCCAAAAAACTATCCAAGATGTATTAACTTTTTCTTTTCTTTAAGAAAACAGTAAAAGGCAGTTTTTAACTGAAATGATGTTTTCCTTGTGATTCCAATAAAATACAAGTCCGCATTTGCCCCTTTTTGAGCAATTTTTTTGCAAACCACTCGTTCCAGCGACCCCGCACTTAAACCCTGCCTCTGATGATATATTGAGGTCTTATAAATCAAAATGATCGCGCTGTGCAAGAAACTGAACATTATTTACAACTGTATTCCAGAGCTTCAGGTAACTGGGAAATCGATTTTTCCATTGCAAATTGTATGATCATTTCCGAAACGAGAGATGTTTCATTGCGGGGAGGAAGACGCGCGCGTACAACACATTCTAGCCCGACGAGAGGGACGGATCTGTGTGGTCATCAGGCCATGGTCGTGACATCACATATGTGCAATTGTATTATTAAAGCACTCAATAATGATGTGAAACATGGATGTGTTACATGTCTAAACCATATAGAGTGAATAAACTAGCCTTCGTTCAAGTGTTCGGTCCATGCATGTGCATATCAGTGGCTCATCGGTCTTCAGTCCGAGTCAAACTGTTTCCTCAGTTCAGTGATTGTTGGAGGAACTGGAGCGCTGAATCAGTTCATTCATCGTAGGATCACATATGCTGCAAGTCGGCGTGAATGTCAGACATCTGAAAGTGAGTTTTGATTCAATAACGTGTAGATCTGTGCTGCTCTACCTGCGAACAGATTCAGACGATTCAGACTGATTTAGTGAACTGGTTCAAATAGTTCATTAAAAAGAACTAGTTTAAAAGAATGATTCGTTTGTGAACTGGACATCACTCCGGACCGTTTCTCTGAGGCTCTGGATTACAGGTAATAATGTTGTAAATAATGTTTCTTACACAAACCAATAATTTCTCTTCATAAGAACTCAATATATCATCAGGAGCCACGGGTATTAATTTTGTGTTCCTTGGTATGTTTTTTTTTTATTTTTATTATTATTATAAAATACGGGGCAGTCACTGACTTGTATTTTATGAATCACTAAGGACCACGGTTTGAGCTAAAATTTTTCTTTACTGTTCTTGAATGGCCGGAGATTGAGTAAATTAAGGTTAGCTTCTGAAATGGAAATAACACTGTAACAATGAAGGTTTTTATTTATCCAACTAATAACAGTTTCAGAATTGAGAGGTGTAGAGCATGCAGCATTCATTTATCATTGCAGGAATCTGAACAGAACTCTGCAGAAAATGCACATGTATGGTTTGTTTATTTATATATTTACAGAATGAATGAAGTATAAGGATCTTGAGATAACTTCTTGAGTTTTCTCCAAAGGTGCTTATGTCTTTGAACTTGTCTTACATGTGACGTGAATATTAATGACAGTGTTTTGTAATGCATTTTTTGTTTCTTTGACAGATGACCTGAAGCACAGTTTGCATCATGGCAGGTCACTGCTATTTCGCAACAAAGGCTAAATCCGGAATAATTTTTCATATGTCAGATGTGTCCTGACCTGTGTCCCCTTGTCACCTGAAATGCTCAGGCGGTGGACCTCTGATGCCTTCTCTGAAATGTCACTCATTTGGATTTGCTGCTTTTGTTGACTCACCACTTTGAGCACATATTTTCACATCCAGTCTTACTAAAATTCAATGATTTTGTACTCTTGTCTTGTTTGAGCTTTAACACCTTGCGTATGGAAAAGCAAACAAAGTCCCTTTCCAGAACCTTCACACTCATTGCACACTCATGTGTCCTGATCAGACACTTTCATTCGCTCGCACCTCCCACCTACCACAATTCACTGTGCAGTTAAAGCCAAAACTTCCAAAAGGAAGATCAAATGATTTATGCTTAGTTTACTTGCACAACTTGTACGGTCTGACTATACTCTCTTTATACTCATTGTGTTTGGATATGGATGTTGTTAAGGTACAGATTACACAGTTATATGATCTAAGAATAAAAATGAGCTGAACTGGCATGTCATTAAGTGCAATCAATTTTATCACAATGCACAATGACGGAAAAAGAAAGCTCGAGATTATGCAAGTGAAAATGAACCCACACCTCTTTATGCAGTCAAGAACTATATTAAACCTGTCAAAAATGTCTCTCTGTGTGTGTGTGTGTTTTAAAAGCATTTACGCAATATACTGTAACCCTAAAATGCTTTTTGACACTTAAGCAACATGACAATGAATATATACAGTATGTTTTTTGTGAAGGGGGTGGGGGTTCTGGAAAAAGCTTTAGCAGTATTAAGAGCACATATTCATTTGATATTTTATTATCTAATGCAATGAAATGCAAACATTTTTAAGTCTGACTTAAGTCCAAATACTTTCTAGGGCCACTTTTTATGCAATATGTTTGTAGTCTTCAAAACATAGTATAGCTAGAAATAAGTATTTTTTCCATTTTGCCATTTATTCATGCCGTTGTACATTTGTTCTGGAGACTTGCAACAAACAGAAAAACTATGAAAAAAGACACTCCTCCTATTCTCCTACACGTGAATGAGAACAGTTTGACTTCAAAGTTGCATGACAGGAACTCAGTTCTTCATCACATCCCTCCTACACAATCTTCAGTATTTGAACATTTACACAGGTGGCTTTTTTTTGCTTTCAGTGAACATTTATGAAAAGCAGAACACTCCTTTGGAAGTGTCGTCAGATCACAATGAGAGATTTGTATGCACATGATTATGTCACAGTTGACCATGTTTGTTTCCCCTCCTTCATGACCAAGAGATTCTCAGTACCGAAACCACCAAAAAGTGTTTGCTAACTTGTCAATGGGCCAAGATGCCACTGCATGCATTTGCATGCTTATAATGTTTAATGGCAGGTTTAACATTGTGACAACTTTATATCAGTGGTTCTCGATTCGAGTCCTGGTGCAGTTTGTATGTCTGTCTGAAACACACCAGACCCTATACTGGAGTAAAATGTGTGAAACATAGCCTGCACTATGCCACAAACACAAGACACAGAGAGAACATATCAAATATCTTTTATATTGTGTAAGTAAGTTATATAAATATAACTAAAAGTGAATAACAATATCAAGAAAAAAGGTGTGGTGTAGTGAATATAGATGCATTGGCAGCTGTGACACTGTAAAATGTTTGTAATTTTTTCAGAAAAAAAAGGCTAAAATGTTACAGTAAAACCCGTTAATTGGTTACCTGTAAGGTACATTTACATACACAAGTGGAAAACTACAAATGGTTTAGTATTATATGTAAATTAACTGACAAATCTATGGTGCATGAACGTAAAAACTATAAATTACCATACAATTTCCTGTGAAAAACAGTAAAAGTACTTTCACAGGAGTGCCTGCGTGAAATTAGTTTATTCTCATTTCTGTTAATCATTAGGGGGTTTGTGCTGCATTTTCTGTTATTTAGTTAATGTTTATTGATATATTTTAGACGTGTTTTACCCTAATGGTGTTTTGTCTTTTGTGTATGACCATGTGCACCATTTATTATTGGTTTAGAATGACTTTTGATAAACTCTGATTCATAATGTGGCATAATGTGTCTTTTTATTTATTTCATGTGAATTTTTATTTCAGAAAACAAAACAGATTTAGTTAGAAGTTGTAAAACATACGGTACCAATGTGCGTCCTGTACTATTTGGAAAAACATTGTCATTGTCTTTTTTATTTTATTGTACCATATGTATGAAAAAAAATATATAATAGATCGATATATAATATCTATATAATTATATCATATATATCTATATATATAGATCATATACACAGATAATTATATAAAAATCGGCACGGCCGGGATACGCGTAGGCGAGGGCATAGGTACAGTAATCACATGTGCAGAGATATATATATAGCTATATACTGTATATACACACACACACACATTTGTATTTGTGTTCACTTTTAACAAAGATGCAATTTAAACACGTAAGTTTCACTAACTTGATCCAGTGCCATGGAGTAGATACATAAGGTATGTATGTACTATCTGAGGTGGATTGGGTCGTTTCCAAGACGAGGTGATTTGCAAAACCCCAACGCAGGGTCAACACATTCTTGCTCTCAGATTATCTTCTCCCCTTCACTCCTGGCTTTCTTCCATACTTCTAAGAGAGTTGTTTTTACCTGTGGAGCCAAATTTAAATTCCCAGCTGGTCAGACTGAATCCCAAACCTCTGGCTAATCTTCCAACGCTCCTGATATCCCAGTCCACATTTTCACAGTAATGACATAACCACATTTTTCCATACCATACACACACAGGCTGGTTGGCATGCCCATTTGTCATGTTGACGTGAGTAGGTGTGTATGGTCTTGTGTAAGTGTTGTAGTGAATGTAAATAGCAGATCTGAGGGTTGGGAAGCAGCTCATTCAAGGAACAACAGTATAGTAACTCTCCTGAGACCTATCTGAACGATTTAACAAAGTCTGATCGGTGCCTGTAAGTGAGCCCACTGACGGAGGTCTGTTACTGTAAACTATATTTTTCTAGGCAAGATTTCCAACACAATTTCATGGAAAAACATAACTATTTTACAAAGTGGAGATTTCGTATAGATACAAACGATTTGAATCTTACAAAAACAGGCAAGTTTTAGAAAAAAAAAAGGAAGAATGAAGGTTCACCACTTGGTTCTTTAAAATCACATGTAAACTTATGAATGAGATTGTACAAATTCATACCAAAAAAAAAGCCTGGCTAGGAAAGAGTTAACAGAAAGTTCACTTAATTAATTTCAGTGAACCTTGCCAGAATATTAGCCAAAGTTCTGAGAAGGTTCCCTATTGGTGGCTATGCATCTCTTAAAGTCCCTTTTAAAGGTGACATATCATGAAAAACAAATTTTCCAGGTTTTAAGTGCTATAAACAGGTCCCCAGTGCATCTGCCAACCAAGGAAACGTGAAAAATATTAACCCAATCACTTTGTTTTGGTAAGCATTTTTCTGCAAACATCTGAGAAAACGAGCGCGTCTGATTTAGCTCCCTTGGTGACGTGGCAAAGGGATATCATTATAATATTACTGCCCCTTAATCTGTAAGTTTCCAACCACGGCGCCGTCATTTTGATTTCGCAAGTGACAACGGTGTACCAGTTCTAATGCCATGGTGAAGGTTTGAGCAAAGCATGCTAACTGTTCTGTCATTAGCTGCACAGACGAGCACAGAACACTGTTTTAGAGTCCCAGCCTCAGAGGAGACGAGAGAGCAGTGGATTTGATTTATTTACTGTATATTGCTGCTGTTGCCATACAGATCTAAAATAAACATGCAATTTTTTTCCCAGCAGTTTACCTTCACAGACATACTGTAACTGACTGTTTTTGTAACTCGTGTGTTTTAACGTAAACTTGTGTGTGAATGAGAACTTAGTTTAGTACTCACATGCTGTGACAGCCGCTTTCTGTCCGTGTGCTTCGGATGTGTGCACTCAGAAAACCGTATATCAGAAGTTTAAACTAATATGGTTTAAAACGCATGATTTCAGAGTGATAAACATGATAATCAGAACCAAAAACAGATGTTTTTAGCAGGTACAAGCTGTAAAGACGCAGCTCTATTCTGGAAAAGGGGGGAGGGAGCAGCAGCTCAGGCACGAAAAACAGCGTGTTTCTGCTTCCCCTCAAAATAGGCATTTTCAAAATGGTATAATAAATTGTATGAAACTCAGAGTTGGGGCAGTATGATTGTCAAAAAGACAATTTTGTGTTTCTCACTTTTATAGACCTTATGCGTCAGAGAAACAAGTGTGCAGCCATCTTTTTTTTTTGTCTTCAAAAATTTTGTCTTTGAACTTCCGTTTTTTTTTCTGTAGCTCTATATCACTTGCATATAAGTTTCTAGTTTCCCTGGTAAGACCTTGATTAACTGGTTCAGGTGTTTAATTAGGGTTGAATCTAAACACTGCATGACACGGGCCCCTAAGAAGCTGGGATAGGACAACCCTTATCTATACCAAGATGCTTTAATACGATAAGACCCGCCCTTTCCCCCAAACAAGCCCACTTCTTGTCATAGTTCTCCATTAATATTTATCATCTCCAGAAGTGCTTTGTAACACTTCCTTCACTGCAGCTACAATTTCAGTAGTTGTTTCTTCACAACGTTCCTCTTTGGATCTTCGCCCCAAAACCACACGGAGTCACTCGGACTGATTTTCTGCGATCAGAATTTCACGTCACGGGTCGGCAGAGCGTGCTGCGTTTGAGGAAGACAAACAGCCCAGCCGATCAGCAATGATGGTCACCACACAGCCCCTACCCAACAAATGAACTGTTGTAGATCTTTGGTCTGTCGCAGCTGGAGTGACTTTGGCGAAAACTGTTCAATGTGACCAACTTGATGGTAATAGATATAGACTGAGCAAGGAAAAGCATGTTTTCTGTGACTTCTGTACTCCCATTTTTTGAGACCTTTTCACAATGGTGTCTTAACCCACTGCGTCACCATTGTATTACTGGCTATGCTGAATAAGCGATAAATGTTTTCTACCAATGTACTCCAATTCACCTAGAGCATCTCTTTAGTTAGTGAGCAGTTTTGTCAACAAATTGAAGGCCCATGGACCATGATTCAGTTGCCCAATCTCTCTAGCCATGTGTAACTTAGGAAATACAGGGGATGAAGAGTGAGAGTGTGAGAGTAGCTGAATGACCAAGAAGAAAATGAGTTCTATCAATAAGTAAAAAAAAAGAGTGTGAAATAATGACACTAATGGTTTGCAAATAAACTCTAGAAGTTTCTTCTTGACTCTTAATCCCCCTGAATTCGCAGTACCTTTATGGTTTTACACTTTTTTTAAATTTGTCTCTCTTTTTGTCACCCATTGTTTTCAATGTGCAACTTGGCACCTTTTCATGGCTAAACAGGAAACTAATCGTGCAAGCCTTAACGGAACCGATCAGTGCAGCTTTGTTTGGTGTGCGCTTGGACAGTCCAGTGTGGTTGTGATTCTCATATATTGTGCAGGTTTGCTGACCCTCAAATCATGTGTAGATCACAGATAGTGTTTGTCTAAAAGAGCTTCAGATGCAGTGACGTGGGTTTGGAAGATCTGCATGAAACGAGTGTAGCAGGTGTGATGTTTGTAATTTAGGTCAAAGACCTAATTCATTAAACTAAAATATTATTGTACAAGGTTTACTTTTTACCAGAACTTGGTTTGAAAGAATAGTGAGTTTAATGTATTTTTATTTTCACAAGTTATTTCTGAGAGACTGAATTTATTAATTTCACAAAAAGCAGTGATTCCCACAGCAAAGTTTTTATTTTTATGAGATGATACTGCTGAAAGAAAAATAATCCATGTAATGTATGGGTGACGTTTCAGAGAACGCTTGCTGATCTGGGATTGTAGATAAGACCACTACAGACAGGGTAGGACTCTGAGCCAAGATCAGTGCTACTGTAGTACTCTGATGCTGTTATGAGTGATACCTGATCTGAGGCTTGAATTACGTTATGAGTGATACCTGATCTTGTAATAAATGTTGCTACTGTAAACTGAAGTATAGGACTGACAAGATTGAGTTATTAGAGCACAGACCAAGTGGTGGGCTTTGGAACAGATGCTAAATATTATTGAGAGTGTTTCTGACTTGCTTTCAAATCCCTCCTCAAAAAAGCCGTATGTGAACGGAGGTCGAGTAGAACTAGAAATTTAGTCTGTTAAAATCACAACGTTTTTTGTATCTTATTTCAGATCAATTAAAGCATTCAGTGTATGATTGAAACTGTTGATGAGTTGTTTCATTTCATTCAAGGAATAAACAGGTAGTCTATAGAAATGGGCATTTTATATATGAATCTAATGAAAGATGTATTAACTGATAACACCTTGTAATGAATAGAACTGAGAAAAAAATTTATCCACTTATTAATAACTGGAATAGGTTGTTAGATAAGTATATAAACTAACAACCAACAGTCAAATGTTTTGTATTTACTTCTTATGTAACTTGATCTGTGGGCTTATACTTAAATGCCTGAATTTTTTCAGAAAAACTTAACTTTTGAGGACTTCGGAAAGGTGGATAGTAGAAATAAAGGTAGTGTGTGGTGTGGTCCTGCTAAACCTTATATTATGGAAACAAAATGTCCTCACAAAGATGGCAATATCCAAAATCCAAACATGTTACATTTTTTTGGTCTTAAAGTTTTAAAGTGAAAGTTTTTGAAAATCTAAAAATGCACAAAGGTTCCTGTGAGGGGTAGGTTTAGGTGTAGAGTTGGTTTACGGTTTGTACAGTATAAAAACCATTACGCCTATAGAAAGTCCCCATAAAACATGGAAACCCAACGTGTATGTGTGAGAACTTTTGACACTTTCCATCAAAGAAATGCTGTTGGCTACTTTCATTTCTGTTAAAATCTCAGATTTGAGTATTTGTGTTGCGAAAAGCCAGCACTGCCTGTTAAGACAGTGTCAGCTGTGACCTCTTCTCGGGAATCATGCAACCAATGTGACATTGGTTGCATGCGGTCATCTGTTTTTGTTCTTTCTTTTTGTCATTGTTCTGTTATTTTGTTTTTGCAGAATAGCAAAAAAAAAAAAAATAGTAGCAGTATCAAGAGCAATGGCATCATTAATACATTCACCAAATGTGCTGTTGGGAAGAAAAGCTACTCTTAAACCAGCCTGGTTTGACTGGGATAGGGTAAATGATCAATTAAGGGTTTAAAATTCTAACTGTTTCTGGTTTTTGAGTTAATTCAGAGCAAAACGTTTTACAACATCCCTGTACCTTCAGTTAACCGCTTTTTCTGAGCATCTCGATAGAGGAGGCAGGACTATCAGGTCACATTTGCATGTGTAAGCAAGCGCTAATCCATTCCAAACACAAACAATGGGGAAGTCGTTAAAGAAACCACTTGTCCAAGCGAAAAAAACACTTAAAACCGGTCGTTTGTCGCGTTGTTTCGACCAGAGCCTCGTCTCTCTCTCTCAACAGTGACTCTGCACAAGACAGCCGATCAGGTGGCAGACATGGGGCTCTGCTCTTTAACACATCAAATCGATGCCTTAAACATCCTAAATGACCTGCGAGCTCACGCGACGACCAGCAATAGAGATGGCGAGAGTCAGTGTCCAGGTGATTTGATGAAGGTGCCCCGCAGACTGAAGACTATCGCGGAGAGAGCGAGAGAGAGCTGCCTCGCGCGTCTGCTCGAGATACTCACGCAACTCATATCTATAGAGGAAGATTTTATAAAAGACGTCGGTTACGGAAGGAGTTTGCTCAAGCATAAGGTAAGATGCTTTTGATAAGAGTCTAGACTGTTTGTGCTGTAACGACTCAAACTGTCACGACATAGCCTACCATGTTGGGTTTGTATTTTATAAAAAAGCATTTTAGTCTAATTGTAAAAGCTATTTAAACTATCGAACAACTCAGATGGGAGTATGGGAATCAGATCATGTCAAATGAAAAATATTTTCTATTTTAGCTTCGAAGTAGCCAGTCTTTTGTCTAGATTCCTGCTCTGCATGTGCATCATGGGATGCTTTGCAAACAAGAGTTTCCATGTGTGCTGTCTGCTTACTAACCAGTTTAATTCAGCCCTCTCTATAGCAACATATCATATACACCACCAAATAACCTCAATAAAGGGGACCAGGACCCACCAACCAGTAGTCAGGGTCACATTTTTTTAAATTGAGATTTATACCTCTCTGAAAGCTGAAAAATGAAGGAAAAAAAATCCAAATATCAGAAATCCACTGTAAAAGTTGTCAAATGACGTCTTTTTAGCAATGCATATTCCCAATCGAAAATTACGTTTTGGTATCTCCATGATTTGACCAATATCCTAATGATTTTGGCATAAAGAAAAACATATTTTGACCAATGCAATGAATTAGCGATTGCTACAAACATACCCATGCTGTTATGACTGGTTTTGTGGTCCAGGGTCACATATTAAAATTATAAATATTCAGTCAACATCTGACCGGTTCTGCATGTGGATGCTAAACTTACCTGCCCTTGTTTGCTTGCGATTTATATTTATAAGCTCTTTTTTAATTATTCACATTTGTGTCCTCTCTTTCAGCACAGTGTTGACTTGAAGAACATATGCTTGAGAATGGCTATTGCAGAAGGCGGTTCTCGCTCGGACAGAGACTTGAGGGAACTTCGGGACTGTCTTCGGCTTATTGTGGCTAACCTACTCGCATATGTGCGAGAGTTAAACAACCTCTCATCCACCGAGACCACTCACAGACTGAGGGAGCTTTCTAACTCCTTCCCAGAAATCTGAAGATCAGTATCACTTTGTGTATTCTAAGGAACTACCTCAGGAGCAGATACGAATTGAGACACTACCTTTTTTTTTCTCAGGAAATAAACAAGCCGTGAGCTATCTGTGAATCATCTGTAATTTTTGATAAGTATGATGATGCTTCAGATTCCGATTGAAGGTGTTGAGTGTTTTGCCATGAAAGCTGCCTATAGAGTTGGTTCATGTTTATTGTCAGTACTAAAGCCTAAGCACAACATTCTCTGGACACATACCAGTATCATGCATCTGTGCTCAGCTGACTGTACGAGTAAAACAAGTCTAACAGCTGATGGTGATGTATCCACTCTCAACTCAGTGGGTGGAATGGCCGTCACACCTCAGGATGGGCTGGTGTGGCCGCCTTTGTCACCTGCTAAAAAGTAAGAGTTAAGGAATGAATTGGGCGGGGGAGGGTGTGTGAAAGTATGCATTTGTTTATGTGTATTCCAACTTTATGACATTGCAGTGTAACTATGTTCCAAATGGAATGATTTTCAGTGTTACAACAAACACAATTAATCGTGAATAACTGATTATGAATTTAAGGTATGACTCTTTAATTGTTGGTTTGAGCATTCTGAAATGAATATACACTTTTTTCTCTGTTTGCGAATGATACTGTAGCATTTGTAGAATCTTCTCTTGTCACTAGATGGTGCACAAAACCAGCTTTTTACTAATATAAACATCTTGTGCTCCACTCTCTGAAGATAATTCAAGTGTTTTTTGGGGTCTAATGTGAATGAACAGTGATGCTCTGGCCCAAAAACTACTGGAGAATTATATCAAACGTATAAATGTTTGTCTGTGAACACATTAAAATAACAAAATATCAAGTTGTGGTGTTTATTTTAAAGACACCGAGAAAAAGCAAAATGTTTCACAAAAAGAAAGCTGTTAGGTCTTAAATGATGAAATATAAGACTAAGTATTTGGACGCGTTGTGGTCTAGAACAGTTTAAGACTGTTAAAAAGAACTCAAATTATAAGCAAACATTTATAAGCAATCTTGTATTACTTGTAATAGAAGAACTATTGTATTATGTAATGTACATTTAGAACACACAAGCTTGTAAACCTGTAAGAATATCTAGGACAGGATGACTTATTTTAAGTATGTGAAGTATTTTAAAGCATTTAAAATAATTATTGATATATTAAAGCAATCCTAAAACACATCAAATCAAGAAAAATCGAATCTTTTTCCAACTTAATAACTATTGTTTTATTGGAGAAGATACACTTATATTGTGGTTAATTTAATAGCCTGTAGTTTAATCAATCAGTAGAAATACAAGAAAATGTTATAGTGTTGGGGACAAAGGGGTTTGTGGGGGGGGGGGGGGGGGGGGATTCATTCAAAGGTGAGAAACACTCATTTAGGATGAATAAAGACTTTCTGAGACTGCCATATCAAGTCTGATCAGTAGAGGACGCCATGCACACATTTTATGTGCTCAGTGACTTCACAGAACACAACTGACACAAAATCACTCGAATTGGGGAATCCATTAGACAGCATCACGTGTCATCTGATTCCTTGGTTATTTTTTACAAAATTGAATACCCTGGCCAAATTTGGCGTGGAAGCGAGGTGTCTGATATGTGTGAAGCTGTCGAACCGCGCTAAGCAAGAAATGTTTTCAGATTTAAAGGACTTACACCGCAACAGGAAGAGGAGAGTTGTGATGACACTTTAAAACTGAATCCAAAAACAGCTGAGTCAGTGTAAAACTTTCAACCTTCTCAATTTTACCTGGCAATTTCCGTAAAATGTTGGGAAAACCCGTGTGAGCTTTTCTACTAGGTTTTTATTTTGTATTTTTATTCTCAAGAAAAAGTAAAATGGTAACCACTGATACCACAGGGCAAGGTTGTTATAAAGTAACAGCTTTTAGCAATCTTAAACTAGTGATCTTTGTTCAAAAGTATTTAATTCTGGTTAACAGCATTTGTTCAGCCTGGAATATTTAGGGAAGTTGCATATAAGTTTGAAAAGGGCACCTTCCTTCTTTCTTGAGGCCCCTTCACAAATTCCGAGGAGTGTGTTTGACTTTTTGTGTCCTAAGGCGGACCTTTTATGCTGTGGTTTCTGTTGTTTAGCATGATACTTTCCACAAGACCGACTGACTCAAGGCCAACCCAGGCTCAGCGACGTCTGGGGTTGAACCACTGTGGGTCCTCACAGGCCAATGAGGAAGCAGCGCTGCGGCTGCAGGACAGGTCTAGCAGGATGGATGGCTGGGATAGTCACATTCCGGGACATGGGTAAGAGCAGACCCAGACGATGAGTAAAGGCGAGTGTTGGTGCGAAGAAGACCAGAGGAAGAAGGCCGGCATTGTGGGGGGGTCTGATCTGCGGTCTTTGCGTCTTCTTTTGCCCCACACTGTTTGTTGTCAACATTATTCTTATTCTTAAATGTATCTCTCTGACTTACTGATTTTATTACTTTTGACTTTGTACACAAACATCCAAAGGATCTTGCATCCACTTTTTCACCCACTTACCTCGTTTAGGTTATTATTTCTTTCTTTAAATCTCCCTGGATTAGGAGCTGCATGTTTTTCTTAAATATAACACAAAAAATGACTATATAGGGGAAACTAGGGGAACGGTTGTCACACAGAGTGGTTTATTATTTAGGTATTTTATTATTTTGCAGGGCCATGTAGATGAAACTTAGGCTAAAATCTATTAAAGGCTTAACCTATTGAACATTTCTACCATTATTGCCCAAAAAAAAAAAAGAAAGATACAGCAGGGCAATTTGTCCCAAATGTAAAGCTGCCATTAAATTGCATATTATTATTTTTGTTTTTTTTGTTTTTTTTCCAAAAAGACAAAATGTAAACAATTTAAGATACATCAACAATGTAAAAATCTAATGATGCAAAATATTAAAATAAACGTACAGACCTTTTGGACATATAGTATATACTGTTTATCAGTAGTCCTGGCTACTTAGCTAAAAACAATGTATGCAAGTTTTCTATTTCAAATCAACACTGTTGTTTTAAACGTTTCTATTCCTCAAAAATGTATTATCGTTTCCAAAAATTGTTATTAAGTAGCACAACTGTTTTCAAAGGAAATAGAAATTGTCACTGAAAATAAGCGTCACGCTTTTGTACACTTATGCCTGTTGGGTGTATATTAGTACCTAATGCTCCAATTTGTACTTTTTGTAGCTCTGTTTTTCTGAGATGCTATGACGTAAGTAAAGTCACCTACTTTCTATAGCGCTTTTAACAATACGATGTGTGTCAAAGCAACGATGAACAGCATTAATAAGAAAAATAGATCGGTCAATAATGCAAAAGACAATCGTAAACATCATTTCCATATAATGGATAACAAATACATGATAGTAACTCCAGTTCTCAACTCCTCCCCTTTCTACATATCCAAATTTAGGGCAAGGGGTTTTTAAACTAGGCTTACAAACCACTGAATGGATAATTCTGGTTTTATGCGTGAATTTAAAATCCTTAGAGTTAGCAAGCAATTGTGACATTTCCACATCTTGCCGCCGCTCTTCCATTCATCTTAAATTCTTTATCACCGTTTTTTCTTTACACTTTCCATGTTTTAATCTGGCCTGTCGTTACAGCAGACAGGAGGTGTAGATTCCTGGGTGGTCATTCATTCGCTCATTCTTGTTCTTTATATCATCTCTCGGCTCTTATTTTTTTCTCTGATGCCGAGCCAGATGAGGAATCGGGGGTGGTTGTGAGAGTGTCCGTTTGGTTGTTGTGTGGTGTGAAACTCACCCTGCGACTTTTGGGGTGGTGGATGATGACACACTACACTCTGTGTGTGTGTGTGTGTGGTGTCCTCGGCCCCTAGATGTCTATCTCCAGGGTTCAATCTCACGCTGAATAGAACCTCCACTGTGTTTCACTGCGGGGCTTTCCCGCACGCTTCACTCTCAATGTATGATTCATTATCCAATCAGAGGGAGGGTGACGCATCCGTGAGTGATCTTATCGAACCCGGGTGCCCACGTTCAGCCTTCCAGATGCTCCCTCTACTAAAGAAACTGAATTAATAGAGTTATTTTTAGTTCTGAGAATCTTAAAATAGGCTGTGAAGGGTGTGGTGGGACCTCACGATCACGGCCTGTAGCTGAAATAAATTGGGCTTGAATGAAGTCACGAGAATCTTCGTGACTGGTGTGTTTGGTGGTTTTGAGATGTATGTATTGTATGTATAGTGTGATGTGTATTTGATTTTTTTTTTTAAGAAAGTGATGTCCCCCTTGTACTTAGTACTTAACTAACTTTGAATCTTCAATCTTATAGATATTTATTGTACTTAATTGCTCCTTGGGTGTTCTAAATACATACTTTAATTTTAGATTCCTCACGTTGGTTCTAAGTATTAATACTTTTTTCATCTGTTAATAATTGTACTGTGTCTTTTACTTAAAACAGACCCTGTTTGATGTTTTCATAGAAGCTGAATAGGACCATTTAGGAGAGCCTATAATGTTCAGTTTTGGGGGGGTTTGCATTCCTATTCAGCAAAACAGCACAGCAGTTACAGTTGATTCATTTACCTTTCCAAACAAATTTTTTAGCTCTGTGTCACAGTAAGTGTCACATAAAATCATGTTTACGAAACAGATGCCATAAGTTTGATCCCCTCAAGCAATTCTATTAACATAATTACCATCAGTCTCTCTGCACTATTAACAATAATGGTTCTACTGTGGTTCTTTGTAGTCGTGTCAGCAAAGAACCTTCTTTCCATCAACAACCATTTTTCTGTAAAGTACGCTTCGGCCTCCGATTTGACATCCAAACCAATTCCATATTTTTTCCATATCTATTACATGTTATGTAAATTCTAATAGAGCAGGGTCATCATAAGTAAATATGTATAATATACATATGGGGTTACAGAATAGTATTCTGACCCCTAAAGGTTTATCATTTTATATTGCAGCCCTTTGCTAAAATCATTTTAGTTAATTTTTTTCCCTCAATGTTCACACAGCACCCCATATTGACAGAAAAAAAAACACAGAATTGTTGACATTTTTTCTTTTTTTTTCCTTTTTTGCAGATTTATTAAAAAAGAAAAACTGATATTTCACATGGTCCTAAGTATTCAGACCTTTGCTCAGTATTTAGTAGAAGCACCCTTTTGATATAATACAGCTATGAGTCTTTTTGGGAAAGATTCAACAAGTTTTTCACACCTGGATTTGAGGGTCCTCTGCCATTCTTCCTTGCAGATCATCTCCAGTTCTGTCAGGTTGGATGGTAAACGTTTGTGGACAGCCATTTTTAGGTCTCTCCAAATTGGGTTTAAGTCAGGGCTCTGGCAGCGCCATTCAAGAACAGTCACAGAGTTGAAGCCACTCCTTCGTTATTTTAGCTGTGCTTAGGGTCATTGTCTTGTTGGAAGGAAACCTTCGGCCCAGTCTGAGGTCCTGAGAACTCTGGAGAAGGTTTTCGTCCAGGATACCCTTGTACTTGGGGCCCGCCTGAGTCTGTTATTTTTGCGTTTGTATCTAGGCCTCGATTGAACCAGGTCGTCCTGTTCCTCGCAGCTGAAAACACTCCACAGCTGATGATGCCACACCATGCCTGCACTGTTGGGACGTATTGCGAAGGCATTTTGATGAGCATGCCGGGTTTCTCCACCCATACCGCTTGAATAAGGCCAAAACGTTTCTCTTGGTCATCTCAGACCAGAGAATATTTATTTCTCACCATCTGGAGTCCTCATGCGGGGCTTTTCATGGTCTGGCAGAGGAGAGGATTCGTGGCGCCACGCGGCCATAAAGCCCCGAGTGGTGGTGGGCTGCAGTGATGGTTGACTTTCTAAACTTTCTCCCATCTCCCGACTTCATCTCTGGAGCTCAGCCACAGTGATTTTTTTGGGTTCTTCTTTACCTCTCTCACAAGGCTCTTCTCCCCCGATAGCTCAGTTGGCCGGACGGCCAGCTCTAGGAAGGGTTTGGGTCGTCCCAAACGTCTTCCATTTAAGGATTATGGAGGCCACTGTGCTCTTAGGAACCTTAAGTGCAGCAGTAATTTTTTTGTAACCTTGGCCAGATCAGTGCCTTGCCACAATTCTGTCTCTGAGATCTTCAGGCAGTTCCTTTGACCTCATAATTCTCATTTGTTCTGACATGCACTGTGAGCTGTAAGGTTTTATATAGACAGGTGTGTGGCTTTCCAATCAAGTCCAATCAGTATAATCAAAAACAGCTGGACTCAAATGAAGGTGTAGAAACACCTCAAGGATGATCAGAAGAAATGGACAAAACCTGAGTTAAATATGTGAGTGTCACAGCAAAGTGTCTGAATACTCAGGACCATGTGATATTTAAATTTTTCTTTTTTAATAAATCTGCAAAAATTATAACAATTCTGTGTTTTCTGTCATATGGGGTGCTGTGGTACAGTATGCGGTAACAAACTTACTGATTGATTTATGCAATGGCCTGCAATTATGTCAGAGTGCAACTTTAAGTGGGTCTGACATACTTTCGTACACGGTATGTGTGGTGGTGGTGGTGTCGTGTGTAGCCACGTACCGTGTGTTTCTTTATTTTATAAGAAAAAATAATCAAACAAATATTTTTAGTTTATCAATTTACTCCATTTTCTGGAAAGTTTACCAATTTCTGAAAAGTAACCTCAAAGCAATTTTGGAACCAAACTAGCTAGTCCTTACTGAGTGATTTAGACTAAATTTCAAACCTATTCTGGTTGAGTTGACTATATGGTTCTTAAATATATGTTTGTTTCTGGGTTCTTTAAAGCACTAGAGTATAGATGGTGAGAACTATATAAAAGATCTTTGTGTGAGTTAAAAAGGTTCTCTTTTGATGTCAGACTTTTTTTGTTGTTGAAAGAATATAATACTTGCATTGTGGATTTAACACACATGGGGGTTTTTTTTAACCTTCAATCCAAAGCACATATGTTTTTTTCTCTGAAAGCTGTGTGATAGTAGTAACTTTCCCATTACTACTGCTCATTTCCCATCAGAATGGCCTCTGACTCTTTTGTGAGTAAGTCAGTCATTATGAGAAAACAGGAAACTGATGGCCACTATTGTGCTTGTACTCACAGAGGGTCATCACAACACTTCTTTAAATGTTTCAATGAGGGATTTGTGGCTACAGTAATTTTTTGTTGTTGTTTTTATACTGAGGATCCCCAAATTGGCTGACAGTCTGAATGGGAGGTAAAGGTTCAAAACTTCTGGTTTTGAATATGAGTCAGTTTTTGAAATTTAAATTGAATTGAATTTTGGGGTTATTAGCTTTTTGAACAGATATTCTGAACTCTGATCTCTTTTTTTCCCAATTGGGATTAGGATGAAATTGGGTCTAAACTGCTTTCAGAGTTATCTGCTCCTGACTTGACTCCATCTGTGCAGGGTCGCACATTAACAACAGTTTTTCTTGTGTGTGTGTGTGATTGGTTTCATATTTGCATTATAAAAGCAGTGCAAATGCAAAAAGAGTGACACATAGTCATAGTCGCACAATTGAGATTCATTATCAGCGTGAGTCAAGCGTAGGGAAGAACCCTTTTCTCTGCTTGACAATATGATGTAATGCAGTGCTGAGGTCATTCTGTTGTTGCCATGGCATCACTTTGGGAATGTGAATTTGAGGTATCAAATCAAGCTTTCAATCAGGATCTCTTAAGTCAATTAACCTTCACCGAATCTCTTTATTTCTTATTGTTCATGTGTCTTGCATTAAATTGAGCCTTCAGAACTGGTTTCATCGTCAATAAACCTCATTCTGGTTACAAGATGTATCACTGTCTGACTAATCTGACCACAATCCAGAGGCTGTGACTGTAAACTCTTGTTTTGAACCACAGACTAAATTTAAGCTCAGCACCTGTGAAGGGTTTGAAAAGTTTCCAGGGATCTAATTCAAGAAGAGGAAAAAAGGTTCAGATGATTTTGCATGGATTTTTGTTTGCAGAATGGCTTTCACTCTTAAAAATGAAGGAAGAACCATTTTGGCTCCCCAAAGAACCTTTCAATCTCAGTTATCAACCAAGAACATTTTCTAGACTGGTGAAGAACATTTCAACTATTAAAAGAACTTTTCCACTATAGAAGACTTTGTGGTATAAGAAAGGTTCATGAAGTTAAAGGTTTAAGCAACAGCAGATGCATTACACGTCAGGACAAAGGTACAAAAGCTGTCATTGGCACCCCTTGAATGTACAGTACATATTGACTCAAATGTACCCTATAGTACCTTTGCAGGTACCGGCCCAGGAAATTTTGTGACTGAGAGAGTAGAGCTAATCGTTGGCATCATTTGGTGTAAATACAAGTAATGCCGGCGTGTTGGAATCTGTTTCTAAATGTAAAGTTTTATATGCCCATTCAATGTTATGCTTGTACAATCCAACATATTTTCCCGCTCTCTCAACATTGCGTGTTAAAAAAGGAAAGGCAATAGGTTGTACAGCAATTCCTCTGTGGGATATTTCTTAGGGATTTGGTGGATTTAACTCAAACTCATCCATCGCCGTCGCACACAAAACAACCCCCCACACACCACACACACACACCCTGCGCTCCAACAAATATTCGAGTAATTTATCTCACAGTTTATATTGTGACACCCAGCTTCAGGTTGACCTGCTACTGAAATGAAGCCCACGCAGTAAAATCGTCCCACCGGATCGGATTCTAACACACTCCATGTATGTGCAGTGCTGTGTTCACTTAAGATCATGCTAGAGCATTTAACTGAAGGCTTATGAACACTCAACATTGCCCCTTGCCCCTCTTTCTGATACAATTGGACCGGCTGAAGGTGTCTCCTGGGAGACATTAGTCAGTGAAAAAGCAAATACTTCATTTTGAATCCATGTTTTCAATTTGGAGGCACATGGTTTGAATTAGGGTCATGCTTACTGAGGTGGGTGAATGGGAGGGTTAGCCTCAGGACAGAGGTGAGTGAGAGCTTCCTTTATACCCACAAAAAGCACACCCACATTTACACTTTAACAGTCAGCTTTGTTTCAATTTTTAGGGACTTTTGAATCCAAGACAGTTATGGTTACGACACATTATGTTGTGAATAAGCGGGTCAACTATTTTATTCACCCTTATGTTGTTACAAACCTGTATGACTTTTTTTTTCTTTAGAACACAAAGGAAGTTACTTTAAAGAATTTTTTTGTCCACAAAGTCAAAGCAACAACACTGAACCCTATGAAGTTTAGAATGACATGAGGGTGAAAGAATGATGACCGAATTTTCATTTTGGGGTAAACAATCCCTTCAAACGTTGTATTGTATTGTATTTTTAAAAATGCAATAGATTATATAGACTAGCCCATATTTAAAAAGGATTTGAAAAGTGGATGCATGGATATTTGAAAACTGTTTATATCAGAAATCAAAATTTAGGATTATTGTCCATGTAAGTTGCACTTAAAAGAATTTGACTTGGCGAGTTGGTCCAAAAATCATAGTTTTCTCAATCACAATTTAAAAAGCACAATAATATATAATATGTTACATGCAATAAATACAATTTTATAGAATATACATAACTATGCAGGGGTGTAAAATGGTATGCCAGTTGAAGAGAACGATTGTAATGACAGACTAAAAGAACAAATGGAATCTAGTGGTATTAACTTTATAACTATAGGTAGCCTAATACATTTTATGTACACCATGTTTCAAAAGTTCAAATACACTTTGCATTCAGTAGACTCAATATCCTGTAATGCTCACCCCACAAAGTATCTAAGCTATTGGTTGCTCAAAGTCGGTTGCCACGCCCAGTTATAAAGCTCAAACTATTCTGGTTCTTAAGAGTCAGCCTCTCTCATTGCCAAAGGAAAACCGTTTGGACATCTAATAACTTCAGGTTCTAATTGAGGACAGGGGATTTTTTTCCCCCCCCCCCCCCCCCCCCCCCCTAAAGGGTAGTTTTTGTTGTACTCGTTGGAAAAGTTTTCTGATTATGAAACTAGGCACGAGGGTCTAGTTCGGACTTCTTGTGAGTTCCCTAGCCTTCTCCCTTTAGATGTCATTATGGGGACTTGGCACGCCGTTACCCTGATAGGGACGAAGTCACGGCAGAATTTTTGCTTCGTGCATGTGCCCCCAGTTTTTGTTAGACAAATCATGTAAGACTGGAAGCGTCAGGGACATGCCATCCTGTATCGGATAACTGGAACCCCCATCCCAATATCAGTCGTCAATCGACGCTCCTCTTGAAATGCGGGGTATACCAGTCGAGATAAGTGCGTTCGAGTAAACAACTGGAGTATGGAAATGAAAGCCTGTGTTCTTCTCTTGGGGGATCTCATAACGTGATTGATCTGTTTTTCTGCGTGACATGTTGCTCTACAGCCATCGCTCTACCCCCTAAACATGGGTTTCTCCCACTTCTCCCCTCGACTGAGTGGAAACACCTTAGCAGCGGCAACATTAGTCCCTAAGAATGGTGAGGGCTGCCGCGAGCACTCGCCCACCGGCTGGCACAAAATTAAATCTCTTATTCCAGGACTGCGCATGAAGTGTAAGGGAGGCAGGGGAGGCCATCGAGGCGGTCCCCATAAAAACGACTATCACTACCCCCTATGTCAGCCGATTACTGTCCATACCAGATCTCACATCAGCAAACAGTCAGCCATGATCAGTGCAAACGGACGCCGAAGTGCCCCTATTCGGGTGTATGCTTTAAGGTGCAGTGTATTATTGAGGTCAGTTTTAACGGCCTACTTGTCAAACGCTAAACGGGGACGGAAAATGGCCCAATTCAGCCTCAAACATAAAGCAGTTTTCAACAGGTTTTAAGGTTGGGTGAGTAATTTGCAAAGGCTATGTCAAGTCGATCTTTATTTGTCTTTACTTGTCTTAAGCAACCAAAGTACACCTTTTGTATTTGTATTTGTAAATGATGGCTAATTCGTATGAATCTCTCCGATCTTATTTGTACATCTTCGTACAATCTGCTTAGGTCCCACTGACAGTTAGGCTTAATGGTTGGGTTAGAAGGGGACTTTTATGCTTACTTTATTTTTCAAAAAATCATGTTTCGCCACGAATCACATTATATGAATTTGCTACGTAAAATAGTTACTTTTCTTATTCAATTGGGTTTAAAATGGTATAAGGGGGAGGGGCTTTCACATTCTAGAGCATTTGATTGGACAAAGATGAGTGTAGTGCAGGATGAGTCATCAATAATTTTGCGTCCGTTTATCCCTGTTTTAAATGCCATGATCTACCAGGCGAATTTCGTACGTTTAAAAGAAATACCCTAAAGTAAACATAGATGGCTAAATAAAAAAATTGGACAAAAAAAAACAAAAATTCAACAAATGCCAAAAAAAATTACAAAAGTATTTATGTATTTCTTTTGTCTAAACATATGGCCATAAAAAAGGGCGACCACATGGGGTTGTGACCTAAGTAGTTGTTTGAGAACCTCTGCTTTTCTATCAGTCATGCAGACATGCTTTTTATGTCACCTATCCTCTATTTAGAACAAATTATACATCAGTTCAATCAATAGACATCCAGAAACTTCTATTCGGTTTTGCAACCCCACTTACTGGTAAGTTAGACTGTGCATAGGGCTCCTTTGTCGCAGCAAAACAACCCCACCCGCGCTCATTTGCAATCACAGGATACAGATATGGGTCAGGATGATTTTATGAGGCTGTGTGTTTTACAGCGGACGCGGAGGTCAACAGCGATGGCTCCACGAGATGAAACTGGGCTCGCCCCCCGAGAACCGTGCGTTCTCAGTGAGTCCAGTGGAGAGATGAACGTGTGTGTAGGGATCCGGTCAGGCCAACCGGTTCAATCCCAAACTTCATTGGCTTAATTACAGTGTATGAGGAGCATGGCACTTCATGGGACATGTTTTATGTTACTGTAGGCCCTGGAGCGTGGCATGTTTGCACTGGTGAGGTTTAGTGGCTATAAAATGAAAATTTTCATTGTATTGCGTAAATCCCAGTTGACATTCTAGGATGGAAAAGGAATATATGAAGATCTGTTGTTGTTCACAAACGCTCCCATATCCCATTTTGACTCGTTCATGTTTGTACACAAATTGAGACGTGGCATACGTATTTTAATCTTTAAACCGAGTTAAGGAACAGTTACAGAAATGAAAATTTGCTGAAGATGTATTCGCTCTAGGCCATCCAAGATTGTACGAATGAGGTTTGGTCTTCTCAGGAACCTATGGCGAAGTGCCATTACTTTGCCACAAGGATATCGGCCAGTCGAATGGGCGCCATCAGAGTGAGAATCCACCAGCTGCTAAAAAATTACATAATCCACACGACCTCCAGTCCATCCAAGGTGAATGTTATTGTGAAATGAAAAGCGGTGTTTGTAGAAACAAATCCATCACGATATTTTTCCTCAAACCATGCTTCCAGATGAAATTCGGAGTACTCTATCAATAATAGTGATTCTCAGTGAAGCCCACTCATCTGAATCAGGAGAGAAATATGCACAAAAGCAACAATTGCTAGTAAATTTCATAATTAATTACAAAGAAATGGCAAGTAAAACACTT
>JADLZN010007583.1:0-22092 GCA_018155175.1 Sinocyclocheilus anophthalmus | reverse complement strand
ACTTAGTGTCATTAACTATTCTGTTGTTTTGTTTATTTGAATGAATTCATAAATAAATGTAAATATATTGACTATTATAAAAAAGTTTGTTTCTTTCCAAAATATTTTCAGGTGGAGTGCCATCCATACCTGGTTCAGACTCAGCTGGTATCTCAGTGTTGGGGTCGAGGGCTGGCAGTAACAGCCTACAGTCCTCTGGGTTCTCCTGATCGCCCATGGGTTACACCTGGAGAAGCCCATCTGCTGGATGATCCAAGGGTGGTTGGTTTGGCCACGTGCTATAACAAGACCCCTGCTCAGGTCATCATCAGGTGAGGATGGTCAGAGGATTTAGGAATAGGCCCACATTGACTGCTGAGTATGGATTCCTCCTTTCCTCTTACTATGTTTTGTGTTTAGTGTGATTTTGAGTGCATGGCCTTGTCCATTACAAACTTCTGGATTGGTTTTTGTGTCATAGATGGCACATACAGAGAGGTGTCATTTGCATCCCCAAAAGCGTCACTCCATCCAGGATCAAACAGAACATTGAGGTAGGTTGGAAAAAGACTTCAAACAAATTTCAAGGTTATAATACGTTCTCTTGCTTCATCTTACTGTCCAGAAACAACTGTAAGAGGTTGACGTTCCTAAAAAGTTTTAACTGTGACTCTTTGCCAGCAAAGCATTGCTTTGTGATTGGCTGGTCTGGATGCTCGACACTGACTCAAACAATGGCGTGAGTGTGGGGCGACTCTGTTTGTTCAGGAAACCTGTTTATTAGCCAATCATTCTTTTTCTGAATCCATTTGGACGTGGACTTTCGCATTAAAACATTATTCATCCTCCATGACTCGTCATTTCAGCACATGCACCTGAACTCTTGCATCTCAACTACAATGCTTTGGCAGGTTATTTAACCACTGAGCCTCTGTGTAACCAAATTATGATTTACATAATGCCTGGAGGGGTTTAAGCAAGGTCAGTGATCATTAATGCTTATTCAGAATGTCAACAGAAGACAGGACATACAGAGACACCTGGAGGACAAGAACTGTAATGAGGAGAGAGTGGGACAAGTTATTGGGATAGTTTCCCCCAGAAATGAAATGTTTTTCCAAAGAAATTTAGGTCAATATTTAATGAATATCTTTCTATATTAACAATCAAATCTCATGTGTGATTTGAGCGTGTGCTTTGTGATCGGTTAAGAGACATGAGAACCAATGACATTTGACATCAAACCTGGTGTGGTATGATTTTTTTGATTATTAGTTGAATGAGATTTAAGAGTTGCAGTGAAGATTATGTAAATATAATCATTGCTCACCTTTGCACACAGGTGTTTGATTTTAAATTAACTGATGAAGATATGAGGGTGATTGAATCCTTCAACAGGAATGAGAGGCTTATCATTCCAACTATAATGGTATGAATAGTTACTGTATGTTACGGTTTTGAAATGCCTGTTGTGGCTGAAATGTTTTTGTCACTCCACAGATAGATGGACAAAAGGTCTGGAGAGATGCAAAGCACCCTCATTTTCCTTTCAGTGATCCATATTGATAAAGCGCGATAGAAAAAAAAAATATGCAAACCTCTTAGAACTAAAGATGGCATGTCTTCAATATCCAAGTTACTAATTTAAATAAAAACACTTCATTTTTAAATCTGTTTATGATTTTTATGGTGACCCCATCTAGAGTATGATATACACATGACAGTATCAAACACAGACTAAGATTTAATGTAGCTAGAGCACACTAGAAAGCACAAGTTATGTGCTAGAGGAAATCACTACATGATTTTTAAACAAGCATAAATGAGCTGCATTTTTAAAGAATGCTTTAAGAATAAAAAAAACCTATTGAATTACATGATCTTTGACCTAGAAGTACAGCATTTGGTTTATAAAAAAAAAGAAATTAAAATGACTAAAGAGTCCATTTTCACAATTTTTAAAAGCATTTAGGAGAAATAATAATTTTAAGATATCATAATCTGTACATGTTCACAGATCCCAAACATCTACAAATAAAACACCACAACTTTGTCAAATGGTTAGTGTGATATTTCTATCAGGTTCTTCCTGACAGGCTTTCATTCATCCCAACTATGCCTGCTACTGTTGGCAGTTGCCAAGCAGGCCTTGGGACAACTTCAGTGGTATTGTAAGTGGATTGTGTTTGTCTGTGCTGCTTTAGAATTTGCAAGTGTTATGCAAAATTCAAGACCTGTAAAAATTCAGTGCACCTGGAAACCCAGTGGTTAATATCTAACCAGAAATGCAATATTAAATTACCTTACCCTGTTCTAGCTGATGTTAATGCAGTGATCATTATCAGAACTTTGGGAGTTTGTTTAATTAAGTTCTAAGATAATATATTTTACATTGTTTGCCTGGGTCTTACATAAAATGTAATTTTCTGTTATATTGAGTACCTCTCTGTTGTAATACCTAAAATAACAGCAACAGCAATAATGTATGCCTATTGACCTATGGTAATATATCTTACAGAATGAAATTCCACAAAAGTTTGCTATGATAACATAAAATTAAACTGATTTTGCAAACCATATTATTGTTCTAATATGACATTTTAAAGTGAAATGGGATATTAAAAAAAAATGTATGGCAGAATTTTCTCCATTGGTGATTTACAGTACATACTGTACCTGAATGGAGGTGCTAGAAGGGAGAGGTAGAAAAATGAGAGGGCCTTGTTATTGTCAGTGAAAAAGAAAAGTCATTTCAGAGATGGAGCAAGTTATTTAACTTCTTAGTTTACTTTTAAGTAATTTAATAAAAGATGATGAAAAGAAAAAAAAACTGAAGAATTGTTTACAAGTCCAGAATGCATGTATTAATAAAGTAAAAGGGATAACCTTTTTGAGTCACCATGGGGTCCAAGGGGGCTGGAATTTTGACAGGTCCTTGCCATTGACATGGCTTTCTGCATTGAGAGGATTATATATCGTCATTTCCTAATCTCTGGTGTCCCTTTGTGTTTGACAGTCTGTCCTAATGGTCATCCATGCACTGTTGGTGAGGTAGGGTCATGTGACTTAATTCCTATGATTTGCAGTAACTGCATTAACTAGATGTTAATTGTCACAGAATTAAATTTGTATTTTGTTGTTGTTCTTCTTAAAATTAAAACATGATTTTCTTTCTGTTATCTGTCCAGTGTGGTCAACCCATGGAGGTTGGTCGCTGTCCAGACTGTGATGCACCAATAGGTGGCATCAACCACAATCCTGTTCAAGGTTTCCAAACCATGCAGATACAGTGAGTTACTATTGCAATGAATGCTTGTTTTTCTCTTTTTTTACCTTAAAAGTTAAAAATGCATTCATATATTAAACTAAACATAATTAATAAATGTTTAGAAGTATTATTTCATGTAAAATATTGTAATTAATGTTAATATATAGACCTTTTATGGTAAAGATTTATTGAACAATACAAAATTAGCCTTTTTAATGAAAATCTTGGGATTTATTTTGCTGTATTGACTTGCACACTGTACATTCCTATGTGTCATTCCTTATATAAAAGACTGACTGTTAAATCAGTTTTGACTAAGGCTTTTCTTAATTTTAAATTTAGCCATTTATTAGCCATAATGATTTGTAGAGATGTGGATGGTGTCTTTTTCGGAGCACAAGAAAGCCACGCACGTCTGTTCAGTTTTGAGTGTCGCGGAAATCACACTGAGTAAGTGCACAGTATAGTAATTGTATTATTTCTAGAATATGTGGTAATATTATTTGTGGTTGATAGTGTTAAAATGTAAGAATTGGTATTGTTTTCTCATGAAGTATGCATACTGTACTAAGGTACTGTGGGGAGTACACCGCTCTTGCCTTCACCTGCATCTCTCACATTAAGGGGACGCTCGTTCAGTTTTCAATTCATTCAGAATCTTAGAGTAAGTGTGCGTTCACTATTTTACAGATGTTACTTTCTTTTGATTTAGTTACTTCGTGGTAAAATATGGTCGCATACAGGTTGCTATGTGGTAATTGTTTTCTTTGTTTAGATAAATTAGTACTAATATCAGTGAACATCACAATAATGTTAATAATGTAGTTTGTGTAAACGCATGCTTGCTTTTTTTTATTTCAGATGTGAGAATAACCTGTTGCAAAGAGAGCCAAAGCAAATAAGCAGCCCACTTGGTCATGGAAACCAGAGACTGACGTTGACATGTTCCACAGGCTCTGAGATTCCTGCCCCGCACAAGAGCCTGGACTACAGCTAAGACCATGTGATGCACACACTCCCAAAATGATGTGATATTTATATGTATTCTAAATAAACTACAAGCAAAAAAATAGATACATTTCTTTTTCTTCATTATTTCTTGTAGCAATTCCCTCTGTCACTCACCTGACAGCTCATTATGCAGCTCCTTATGCAGGCCTTTGTCTTCTCAGGTGTGAATCACTCATTATACATGACCATTCACGCCCCCTCGCATATTCCTTTTCTACACAAAAAGTGTCTTAGAAAATTTAAATCAATATATTGTTTTCTGTGAGTGAGTAAACAAGATGATTTTCACATCATTCTGATGAAAAAATTCTAGACTTCAAGATCTGTTCTCAATAGTCCCGTGAACAAATGTTCTGTATGCGTTTTACGGCATTATTTCAGTGACTTTAAAATTTTAGTTTTTCACTAAGCACGCATAAACGTTGTTTTCTCAAAAACACAATCACATACATACATGCTGCTCACATATTATTGTAGCCCAGTTTGTGCTGATTATGGTGCTACTAAACTTAGTCATTAAAATGTTTATTAGCAACTGAAAAAAGCACAAATGTCAGGACATGTCAAAACTTCTCCAGGGCCCAAAACACCCTCAGACCCCAGAGGGTTAAGCAGGAAGGGGGAAACAGATGAGAATATAGAAGGAGAGATGGATAGAGGAAAGACTGGGGAAAAGATAGACGGAGTGATAGAAAGTGCGTCTACAAGAGTATTATGTTGTTTTTGTAATAGAATGCCACTCTTTTCCCTGTAGAGATGCTGAGGTGTCATTTCAGGCTGCTGTCGGTTAACTGTGTGGCTTTAGTGTGCTCAGATGACATATGACACAGATCTATAGGGTGTGTGTGTGTGTGTGTTTATCAGGTTTATTACGACAGGCAAGATAATACACATTGTTCTGAGAGCACCTTTGGGACCATGAAGGGGGTGTTGGGCCTTGACAATTCAGCACACCGTAGGTGCTCCTGAGAGAGGCGACAGGCTGCTTAAAGTGACCGGGCTGTGTGGTTGTGTAATAAAGTGGAGCGTTAAGCCCAGGCCTCTGACCCACGAGAACTGCTGCATATTGATTTTTCTCTTTCATATATATAAATGTGGATTCTAATAGAAAAATTCTCCAGACAAAGAGGCAATGAGTAAATACCAGTGCAGTGGGGCATGTAAGCCACGGAGCAGCTTAGTGGAGGAATAAAATCAAACTCCTCAGCATAAAGGGACCAGGACAATGGGGGATACTGAGCTTATTCTAATATGCAACCCAAGGCACATACATTAAATCTGATTCCAAGTTAACAATGGACTGCCTCACCCATTTCCTGTAGGTTTTAGTTATACTTTATTATGAAAAAAACACCTTTTCTTCTGCCAGGAGGGGGGGGGGGAGGGGGAAAAGGGGGGGGGGGGTGAGAGTAAAAAACAAACCAACAAAATAATTAAATAAATAAATTAATATATATATTATCTGTATATATTAGAGAGAGAGAGAGCAAGAGAGCGGAGAGAGAGAGAGATACTTTTTATAATGCAGTGTGACATCATATATCATATATCATAATGTGACTTCACAGTGACTTTTATCTTAAAATTCCAACTTTACATCTCAAAATTGCAACTTTGTTTCTTGATATTGTTACTTTATATCTAAAAAATGACAATCAGATCACAGTGTGATCTTGAAATTTTAACTTTATACTGTGCACTTGCAACTCAATGTTGTTACTTTATATTTCACAATGTAACTTCATATCCCACAGTTTGACTTTTTAATCTCTATTCATATTTTACAATATGAGTTCATATCTAACAGTTTAACATTTATATTAATGTAACTATACAGTATATTACATTTTCTCAAAATATGACTATATCCTGCAGTTTGACTTATTATGAAAATAAGAACAGGATATTACTATGAGAGTTTTGGACATGTACCATGGTGATTTGATGGTTTTCTTGGTGTGTCTTAATACTGTGTTAATATCATATTACATTTCAGTTCCAGGGTATTTCATATGATGCCATCACTGTACCATGGTTCTTTTTTTGTACTTACAGGGCAGGCAGTGCCTCTCACCTCGGTGGAGCCAATGTACAGTCCTCAGGCTTTCTGCATACTGTGCGTGTATGAAACACGTGGAACACCTGCGGTATATGAATGGAAGGATGAATGGATCAATAATTCCCTCTCTCCTCTTCCCTCATCCATGGATTAGAGAAGGGGGCCCAGAGCGCACATTAATACGTCCACAGACAATATTCATCTGTTGCCTAAGCAGGGACTCAAGTTCTTGGCAACAGAGTGACTATGTTTGTGTATGTGTTGCTCTAGTGTGGTATTTATCAAATAG
Source organism: Sinocyclocheilus anophthalmus (assembly GCA_018155175.1). NCBI lineage: Eukaryota > Metazoa > Chordata > Actinopteri > Cypriniformes > Cyprinidae > Sinocyclocheilus > Sinocyclocheilus anophthalmus. The sequence goes on along the minus strand of JADLZN010007583.1, from coordinate 15,486 downwards.
CCAGAAGGAGTAGTCCCTGTTTGACCCAGCACATAACTCCAAACCTCTGTGTTGTACAAAGAAAAGCTATTACTAGCATCCGTAAATGGTTTCTGACCGAGGCAGCTGAAATTGATACAATCATGATATCTTGAAAACATGCTAGATTGATAGCTCCTAATAACATAACCTTGATAATATTATATCTTTACATCTCACGTCTAGGATATCAGAAATCCAGCACATTTACCATGCCCACTCTGTCATTTAATATGATGTTTTTTTTCTACTTCCAGTTTCTCTTTTTTTCAAAGGTCTTTCTCTTTTTCTTTTCCCTTTCAGTATCTTATTGTAATCTCCAAATATTATGGTGCTATTTTATGTAATTACTGTAACGATGCTTATATGCCACTTAATGGTGAAGTGTGTAATTTCTTTAAATCTGTTTATTTGAGCGGCCAGCCAGGGTGTAACATTGATTCAATCAATGTCAAAAGCAGGACTACTTGTCTAAACATGGCAGAGAGAAAGGGAGTTTAAAACCTGCTCAGAAATAGTAATTCATTTTCAATGTGGAGTTGCTAGAGGGGCTTAAATATTCTCATACTACTACACGGTATAATTTTTGCCTGAGTTATGCAGCCTTTGGACTGATAAGGTTGGTGTGGGAGAAACATTTTCCATCAGTGTTCACATCTGTTTGTTGGTCCTGGTGGGTGGTGGCTGAAGGTTCCTTTCATTTAACTCCTTTTGTCTTCAGCCCGGCAGGTGAATCCCTTCTCACCCTCTCCAGATGTCTCTGAGAATACATTTGGTCTGGTTACCTGCAACATCTTGAATGCACTTTGGTGGAATATCCAGAGCTGTCATCCACGTAGCAGCAGAGCTGCAGATGACCAATAGTTAATCTGCAGGGTAAAAATTCACCATTGTTGAGAAGTTTCTTGGTTGTATACATTCTGTCTCCCTGAATAATGCCAATTAAATGCATACTGTGTTGTCATCGAGTACAAGACTCGGTACACGAGACCGCATGAGTCTTACTGTTCCTGAACAGATTTAAATTTTTCTTCATTTTCTCATTTAGGTTAAGTTCCATGAGAGCTTTGTCAGCCTTAAAATCTAAATCAAAAATCTAAATTGTTCCCATTTAATTATATACGATAAAGCATGTTACTAGACTTATTGTTAACGATTCATTTGTGCATTATTTTTTCATACATTATTTTGACTTTGTTGTAATCTTTAATTAAAATGTTAATTAAAAAATTAACTTGCTCTTTCTGCGAAAACACTGACCCCTTCTGCTGACTTATGTGAGGATGAACTGCAGTTAAACCAATCTCTTTCAGGCCTGCCTCTATTCTGGCATGCAACGCTTTTCACAATTGAATGGAAATGGAAATACAATAGAAATACATTACGGTATATATCACAATACAAATACAAAAAAGGTAGTGAGGTCGCAGCTTTTATTTCATGATGACTTTAATTGTGAGTTGGCTGATTGCTGATGTGGAAGCTGCTTGTACTATAAATTTAGTGTACATTACGTTTGTTGTGCATTTCTTCTGCTGTCAGTATAAAGACATGCTTCCAAAAGGAGAAGAGCATTGTAGCATATTGTTGGGTGGTGATGACTAGTAATTAAAGATCTGGGCCAGTAATTGTAAGGTTGTCAGTAGGTTGTCAGTAGGGATGCATTGATATTCTGGTCAATTCCAATATACTGAGAACTGTTAAGCCTTGGACCTGGTTGCAACAAACTCCCTAGATAAGAAAACTCTAATGGAATTATCTATTGTGTGTGAATAAATGCCTAAATTAAATACATGTTCATCATATATAGTAAAACGGCTGTGCCTCTTTAGAAGCCTTGGATTAAACCTCTCAATTTATATAGATTACTTATATGATGTCTTTATGAACTCTTTGAAATGTGTTAACATTTTAAACTTTAATAGAGTGACAGAAATCTCTCAGGTTTCTGTAACACTTTAGTTTAGAGACCAATTCTCAACCAATTCTCACTATTAATTAGTTGCTCATTAGCATGCATATTACCAGCACATTGGCTGTTTATTAGTACTTAAAAGACATATTAACTGTCTTATACGAAGACCTATTAAGATTCCATAATCTTACCAGGTATGCATACTTAACTAATAAATACCTTACTTAACTATTAGAACCAGAAAATAGCAAGTTAGAATTGGTCCCAACCAAGTGTAACCAAAGTTTCATTAAACATATCTTAATGGTGAGAGAAGCAAGGTCTCATTGGAACAACTAGACGTGACAATCGATGACAGAACTCTTATTTTTGAGTGAACTACCCCTTTAAGGTATAACTTGAGGGGTTTGTTGCAACCAGCTATTGATTAGGTCAATAGAAGTGTGCTGCACACAACATTTCTTTGGAAGCCAATGCCTCTGTACTCCTGGTTCCCTTTTCTTGTAGTTTGTGATTATATAAGAAGCTCATCTTGTGACACATGAGTTCAGGCAGATAGACGAGCAGTGAACTCTTACAGCGCCTGGTCAAGCCTGAGGGAATCCTGATGCTGCCTAGAGCTATTCTACAGACCAGACTTCAGGTATTAGCTTTTTTCAAGGGTTCAAGGTTCAATCGATATCAGTTTTTAAATCAGCTTGACTCTATGAGATTTTGTGGTCTTAAAGTAAGCATGAGTTATGAGTTACCTTGAGTTAGTTCTGCTGTAAACCCACTCTGCCAATGAAGTTCTCAGTACAATGTGTCACAATACAGTGCAATAAGTCAAATCCAGAGTATTGTAGTTTATTACCTTTCTCTCCTGTCAAAGAATAGCCAAAGAATGATGCAAGCCTGTTGTCCAAAGTAGCTCATGGTTCTATAGCTACTTGACTGCTGGTTCTCAGCTGTGCTTTGTTGAAAGTGAACCTCAAAACATAGGTTCTTTATCTCCAAAGAAGTGCATAAGGTTGATGCGTACAAGTTGACTACAGTGACTGCCCCATCTGAGGTATGTAGGCCGATAGCCAACAGTTGCGTTGACAGTTGCATCAACCATCTATAACAGCAAGTTCCTGACAGTGAAGCACAAGCTATTTTCCATTGTGAAGTTGGTGCTTTTTCTTTGTCAGAAGAAAGTTCAGTCTTTTAGCCTGCTGGAGTCTGCGAGACAGATTTCCTGTGGAGTCCTGATGTCCACATGGAGTCTTTTCAGCTTGTTTATCATGGCTGGCTCACATATATTACTGCTGTTTCAGGGGGAAAATTTAGAGATAGACCAGTCACAGTCTGAATCATAGTTTTAGTAGATGCTCTTTAGTAGATGTTGGCTTATGCACACAAGGAAACACCCCCACACATATATGCATAAAAAAGTATGTAATGGCGTTTTTCCACTGCATGGTACAACTCGGCACGGCACGCATGGAATGGCACAGGCACGGGTCGGCATGGCGGCACAGTTGGCGGTTTCCACGCAGTTTAGTTATTAAATTGCTTGGAAGGGGGGGATATTAACATGTTGTAATTGAGCCACCTATAGCTGCTGCGACTTCTGAAAAACTTTTTCATTCCGTGTTGCCCCATCAAGCTCTTGCTGGATCCGCTCCTCTGCTATCAACGAGAGGAGTGTCTGTACTTCCTCAACAGACAACGAAACAGCCACTTTTTGGTTGTTAAAGGTGCGCTTGTTCAAAACAGTTGATTTCGATCCTTCGCTGGCTGTGCTGATTTTAAATCTAGCGGTTCTGTTGTGTTTGAGTCAAGTTCAGTGACGCAGGTAGTGACGATTCTCTCCAGCCAATTCGTGATCAGCAGAGTTTACACATCACGTTTTGGTAACAGAACGGTTCACTTGGAACCTCAACCGAGGTGGTACTAAAAAAAAGTACCAGATACAAGGTACTGTACCCAGTGGAAAACCCCCTAAAAGTGAACCGTACCGAGCCGTACCGTGCCGTACCATGCAGTGGAAAAGCGCCATAAGTGTGGACACACATGGAACCTTAAAAAAAACAAAACAAGTCTAAAGTATACAAAAAATTACTTTTTTTAATTTCCTTTTTTTATATTTCATCTTTTCAAATATGCAGTGTTTGAAATTGCTCCTGAGCTGGCACCATTAATAATGCATTGAGCCGTCATGAAGTTCAGAAAAAAACATTCACGCATCCTCGATGACAGTGTTTTTACTTGTGAGTCACTCTCATAGATACACACTTTTAGCAAACACATGTTTTATGCATCTAGGTATTATCATATCCCCCACTTGACTCTAATGTTGCTAATTTCTGCTGCACGGAAATGTACAGATGAGATATCTAGAGGAAGAAAGTTCAGCGTGTGCATTCAAGACATATTGACTGTGGGCTGAAGTGGTGTGAGACTGATGTTTATCCATTCTTACCATGAAAAGTACTTTGCCACCAGGTGAGGGATCAGTTTTGCCCACCTGTGGGCTTCTGGCAAAGTTGCCTTCTTGCATAATCGAAAACCCACTGACCGGTCTGTGTTTTAAAAGTGAATTCAGAAGTAACCCAGCATCACTTGCTGCTCAGAAACATTCTTACTGAAAGCTTGTTTTGCTCCTAAATGTTTGAATGTCAAAAGGTGGCTTGCATTATGTTAATGCTTATCATATCCACATGCCATGCCTCGGCAGGGACACAGCACCCTAGTGTTGTAAAATTAATTATTTCACTAATGTGGGCCTTGCACATGAGAAATGGCACAACTCTAGACCAATAGCTCATTAATCTTCTGACGGCCTCTCCTGAGTTTGCAGTGAAGTGGTGTTGAATTTCAATACACATCTTCTCATTTTGCCTAACCTTTCCAAACATGCTTTTTAATGCTGTTGAATTTAACGGCAAGGGGTTTCACACCTGCAGGGCAACTACATTTACATTATACAAAGAAGGTACTAAAACACACATGGCAAATGATGTACAGCATGGTTATCAACTCATCAGGACTGTTTACATCCTAATGCATAATCAAATACGTTTTTGGTAGACAAAAGTATAAGACGCAATAAAGGTGAGAAACCGGATGGAGATGTGCCTGGTACTCACATGAGCACCACGGACTGAATCACATCTGACCGCAAAGTAACTGCTCTGGACCGTGCGTGATTGCAAATACACATAGAATGATTATGAAGACAAAAGTTCCTATACCTGTAAAGGAGTTAAGCTAAAAAAAAAATCGTAAGGGTTCAGCTAACAGGAAACATTCTCAGAACTTTGGCTAACATTCCGGAAAGGTTCTCTCAAAAGGCGTGAAAAAGTTCCTTCAAGGTTAGTTAAATAGAACCCTGATCTGCTGAGCGAATCATTGGTACAACCCTCCTTTCTCTCCAAGAACTGTACTCATCCAGATTGAGCAAAAGGGCTGGCAGAATCACTCTGGACCTCTCACATCTAGCACACTCCCTCTTTGAACTGTTGCTATCTGTTCGACGCTACAGAGCTCTGAGCACCATAACGACCAGACACAGGAACAGTTTCTGCCCTCAGGCAATCCATCTCATGAACACTTGACATAACTGTGGAACACACAACACTATTATACACTCATACACTTATTTATCTAACACAAACACTCAGTCTACATTTCAATTTGCAAATAATATACCTGTACATACAAATGTCTATTGTTATATACCTGTACATAAAATTGTCGATTTGTATATTTTTATTCATTATTTACTTGTTCTATTTTTATTTTTATTATCTGTGTTTTTTTGTTCTGTCACGGTCATTCTGTTACACTGTGGAAGCTTCTGTCACGAAAACAAGTTACTCGTATGTGTAAACATACCTGGCAAAAAAAACTCATTCTGATTCTGATTCTGAAAATAAGTATTTGGTCAATAACGTAGCACAAAAACATTATTTATACATTGTTCAAGGATCATTTTATTTCTGAAACATTTTAGTTGGACGTTCATCTAATGGGTTTTTTTTTTTTTTTTTTTTGTTTTAAATTTTAATATGTGTTTTAATACGTCAAGAGAACATTCGAAAATAACATTCACATAATATTTGCATGTTCCATCAGCATTTGTATAACCAAGAAAAATGTTTTATTAAAAAAAATCTTAATGAAACATTAGCAAAACATTCTTATAACATATTTTTGTTAGCTGGGGAGTTATCTGGTCTGTAAAATACTCTCAAAACGTTAGGATAAAACAAGTTATTTATACATCTGTGACGAGTGGGGCGGGGTCGAGAGCCATGGGAGCAGAGCGAGGCCGGTGGAGTAATTGGTAATGAGTGACACCTGTGCCACTCACCGGTCTCAAGTCCCACGGAGGAGCTCCAGAAGAATAAATGGAGGAGTGATGACAGTGCAAAACGAGAGAGGACCAGTGTGCAGTCGTCGTCGCGACTCTTATACGTGTGTGATCTTTTGTGCGGGCTGTGACTTGTGCGACCGGCGGTAACGCACACAGTGAGACGGGCTATTGTTGTTGTCTGTGAAGTTGGTATCTTTTTATGTTTACTCGCGCGTTAGAGACCTCAGCCCCCAACAGTTTGCCCGGGCCATCCGGAGTAGCTGATCAGGATGGACCCGATGCTCGCTCTACTCCCCACTGAATCTCCGTTGGACGAGTGGAGCACGAAACACCGGTAACTGGATAAGGCGGGGACACAGTTGTCAGAGGTAGACGCTCTGCTACTGCTGCTACAGGTGGGCCAAGTCACGGTGCTAAGAGGGCGATGGAGCACTCTCTGGTTAGCAGCGGCACAGCGAGCGGAGATCCGCTGGTGGTCGAGCAGAGCGCGCAGGTGTAGACTGCTGCAGAATCGATGTGCAACCGGGGAGCTCGAGTCTGCCCGGAAGACGCATAGGCGACTCGCTGCACTGTGATCTCAGGGGTCAGGAGCGGTAGACCGGTGCGCGCTGTCAACGTAGGGAGTGAACGGAAGACGTGCTCTTCCTCTACCCTTGCGACAGCAGGCAACTTCCTCGACCCGGAGCAAGGAAGCCCAGGAAGCCAGGAGAGCCCATAAGGAAGAATCGATGAGAATAAAAGTGACTATGACAGCTCCCCTCCGTCCCCCCTCCTCCCCCTCCTCGTTCCTACAGCAGCTCGCCTCCCCGTCCTCTTGTGAAAACCACCCGCCGATCGTTTGCGCTCATGTGACGCCCTTGACCTTTATACGTCTGCACTGTCTTTGGCGCCAGAGGTCCAGCATGGCTTGAATCATGGGGACTCGCTGCGGTATGCTCTCAACGGAGGTACGCACATCGCCGTCTGCCCCGGAGGCAGAGGAGCACGAGCCTCAACCAGTCTATGTCACGGTACCATCGCAGAGTGGGGGAGTGCGTGTTTAGTAGTTTAGGAGTAGGTAGGAAGTTATGGGGGCAGTAGCGTTTTAGGTGTTTGTTAGAGTTATGTTAGAGTTTAGCTCTTAGGGTTTGTTCGAAGTATCCCGTGGAAGTAAGTTAGTTGTTAGTTGCCCAGTGGGGGAGAGTTAAGTAGAAAGAGTTATGTAAGTAAGTGATGTAGTTAGCAGTTAGGCCGAGCGCAGTCCTCGGGGGAGAGTACATCCTGGCCGCCAAGTGGCGCGATGGCGGATATGGGACGAGCCACTACACACCGGGTCTTGATTTCTCTTGAGGGCCCCGGAGGAGATCCGGGGAAGGATATATCTGTTTCTAAAAGGAGGGAGAGAATGAGAGGGAGCGACGACAGTGATAGACGAGGAGGGCCCGGCGTTAGTGTTGGGTGAACATATTTATGTTGTTGTTTCAGTATGTTTTATGTGGCAGTCGTCCATTTTACTTCGCTTTGTGTTTATTTATTTATTAAAGTTTTACGTTTAAATGGTCACCGGTTCCCGCCTCCTTCTTCCCGATCTGCGAACTTTGTTACATCATCATTCATGGAATACTTTTCGGAAACTTTTAAAAACAAATGTTACTACTTGTTCTAAAACAAGTTTCTGAAAAGTAATGAAAGGGAATTAACTTTTGAAGTGCTTCTGAATGGAAGTAACATTGTCATAACTTAATGAGAACGTTAGCAATATGATCTTAGAACAGCTGGGTTCCTCTGTTGTACTGCAGTACACTGTTGCTTTTTGTCCAACAATTTGTCTTACATTTTTTGTTTGTTTTTTTGAGACCCAACAACTTTTTTTTAAGTATTACATGAATAATTAAAAAGGAAATTTCATTATCACACGCACAACAAAAAAACAGGGACATAGGGGGTCACGAACAGCAATGCTTTTTTATAAGTATTTCTCGTTAATAGGTCCTTTGGGGCAAGACTAACTGACTCTGAAACTTTGCTCTCTTGTCTACATGCCTGAAGCTGCTAAAAGTGTGAGACTGAATTGAGCTTTTCCTGAAAACCAGCAGGACATTGACTTTCATCATTTCAAAGTCATTACCTTAACCACAGGCAAACCTCTGGTCTCATGTGGAATTAAACCAGATTTAACATCTCACATTTTACTCATGCATGTCACAGTCTAACACAGCAAAAAATAAATATGTTGAGCAATTACTCTAGGTGTAAGAACTAGCCTTTACAAAAAATGATGAAAACTGCATTTTTCTGTTATGTGAAATTACCATTCACCTCATGTATCCTTATTCTGTTTTAATGAGAGAGAGGAAAGCCATTCTGATGTCTGTAGTAATTACAGTTTTAAAATGAGTGATGTGAGCAGGAAGTATAAGACTGCCATAGTTTTAAAGTCAGCACTGATTGAATTGAGAGCTAAACTACTTCCATGTAAAACAAAATAAAGCACAAGTTCAAGGAGCAAGTCATTCAAATAGTATAGACAGACAGACAGACCGACCGACCGATAGATAGTGCTGTATGAGAAGAGTGATACAGGCTGTCTCTCTGATTTGTGAACACTGGAAGATGCTGAACTTCATTTCACTCTGAACCAAATAGGAGTGGACTTTTTTGAGAGATTTTTCACACTCACTTCCCCTAATTGCCTCTAAGGGTGTGCAATTGCTAAGGAGAGATTGCTAGTGTTTTAGAATTTTCCTAACTTATTCACTGTGTTGTGTATTTTTGTTGTATGAATTAATTTAAATGAACTAATTTAACACTATTTATTCAAGCAGTGTAAATATGGCATAATTATATCGGAGAAGCATTTTTTTCTTATAGCTCTTTAGATCCCTCCCTTTTCCCCTTCTGCTAAAGCCATTTTTTCAGAGCTAAAATTTAGCCCAACTTGAAATGTTAAGATGTCTCTCTTCCTGTTTCACACGTGTTGTAGAGAATCTCTTGGCTGTAACACTTATAATTGCATTTCTGTTTCTTTTAGAAGTTGTAAAGTTGCTTGACTTCATCTGCACCACTCATTTGATTGCAAACCTTAGAATGTCACACTGCATTGAAAGCAAGTGTAAACTTTGTCTCAGTTGTTAAATCTCCGGTGTAAAGTTTGGCCTCAGTGAGTGTAAAATCTCCGGTGGAAAGTTTGGCCTCAGTGAGTGTAAAGTTGACATGAGCTAACTCTTGGCTGCCTAGTAGGATCAGATTACTGAATAAAGGGCAGCTCTCCGCTGCTTATGTTGGCTGTCAGTCTGGTGCAGATTTATTGGAGGTAATAGCCCTGTGATTGAGTGACAAGTGGAGGGGGTTTACAGCTACAGCTGTGGTGTGGAGGGGATCAAGTCAGGCTGTGTGAGTCATAAAGAGCATGCAGAAGGAGAATGAGTGAGAGAGAGAATGAAAGTGAGAAGGAGAGTCAGAAATAGGGTGCATGGGTCATCCATTGATTTCACAATCACAATTTAAGAGCCTCTAGTGAAGTTCAGGAGAAAGCGGTATTCTGCATTGACATAATATAGGACCTCTGTTTTATCCAAGCACCTCTGTAAAACAAACTTCCAAAGTGGTCAAACCAGGGTTATATTGAACAATGTTGAAGCGAACATTTTAAAGATACTGCGCTTAAGGCATAATTACCATTTAAAAATAGGCAATAGTAAAAAACTGATTAAATATGAGTAAAGTGCATTCTATGTAATGTGCATTCAAAATTCAGCTGTTCCTGGCTGTGTGTATCACCTGCAGCTCTGCATATTCTCAGACGAATCTCAAAACTACTCTTATGCAAATTGAATATATGTACATTCAATTTTCTTATATGAAATATATTCTCATATGAAGTAAAACATATTTGAAACATTATGGAATCTGGAACAATTTCATATTTTTATGGGCTACCTATATATTTTAATATATGTACAAAACATATGTTGATATTATATAAGTAAATATTACAGACATTTTTAAGGCTGTATTTCATAATACATTGTAATTAGACAGACAGGAAGTTGCATATATAAATAAAATATATAGCTATTGTTGACATGACCTAAAACTGGTTGCTACATACGAAGGCGTATAAAAACCCAGCTAGATTAGATAACATCGGTTCATATTAAACCTTTTCTATGGGATATATATATATGTTAATACTAATCTTCATTACCCAGAGAATGTACAAACAGTATGTAAAAAATAAATACACTGCCTTATAGGTAAGCTATATGGCAATATCACTCTTGATATAGGGCAATAAATGTCATCTATTATGTTTCTGTACTGGTAGGAACGATTGGCTGCATTTTGTTTTTAACTAGGTCTGTGTTAATTTCAGTCTGCTCTTAATAGATTCTGTGATTCTTATTTGACCAGACAACAAACCCACAACTCCTGAGTAAATGCAGCAAAGCACTGTTCATCAGAGTCAGAGAAAGAGTGGGAAATGGACATGGAAAAACTAAATGAAAAACTTGACTAACGTTATAGGTGGACCACAGTGAATTTTTTTTTTTAATTTAATTTAATTTAATTAGTTTATGCAATGAATGCAATGAAACGCCTGTCTTATGTATCTTATAGATAAAAGGCATATACAATGTGGCGTAGCACTTTATATCAATGTTCCCTTTATAAAGAGTTTATAAAGTTGTTCATAAATGACTAATAACTAATTTACAAAAATATATAATTTTTTTCTGCATTATAAATCACTGATAAGCAGTTATAAAGGCATGAATAAAACGGGTCATTTTAATGCAATGCCTGCCGAATAGTGAGACATTTTTAACTCACATGTTATAAATGCTTAATAAATATATTTATTAATACTTATTTCACTCAAAACCAGATTCCTGATTTATTTCAAGATGCAGCAAAAATAGACTATTATAGCGAGACTTGTGATTAAGGGTGATGTATTTATGGTTTTCTCACGATTTTTCTTACCAGAAGCTACTCTGTATTCTCAGTCATGATTCTCTGCAAAAGTTCATGATGCCGCTCAACAGTATGATTAAAAATGATAGGGACATAAAAAACACAACCATGACTTCATGAGATATTAATAATGAACATTTTAATTCCAATATTCCAATATTCCAGTTCCAATATTTAACGTGGAAGGACCTGTGATGAAACCAGTATTAATAATAAGTTATAACACATGAAAAACCTGTGAAAGTGCACCATAATGTAAAGTAAAGTAAAGACATGGTAACCATTTATTCATGAGTTATAACCCTTAAAAACCTGTAAAAGTGCACCTTGATGTAAAGTGAAGAAATTTGCTGAACCATTCTTATTACTGAGTTATAAACGTTAAAAACCTTGGTGAAAGGGTACCTGAGTAAAGGAACAGCTTGGAATCCTGTTCAGGAGCTTAAGGTGCCCTAAACAGGTATTAGTTTATAACTATGGGATGCCGATACTTTGTCCAGTATCGCCCGGATACCGGATAACTTTTATTTTTGTACTTTTGGGGGGGCCGATACAGAGAGTACTGATACCGATTATTTTATTGAATTTGGAAGATGTTTTAAATATTGCGTACAGAAAACAAAATAGTTTGTATATTGTTAGTTGTTAACGTATTTGCAAAGAGATACAAGTCAAACCTAATTTATTCAAACATTTCAACATTTCTAACATTATCCAGTTTATGCGCGATTTTAGAAAATGGTAATAAAATATGACAATAATTCAGAGTTAAACTGTGTCAGAACAAAATCAGATTGATAATGTTAGATAACTTTGATAGAAAAGCATGTAATGGATTACAATCAACCAAAAAAATAGACAGCTGTTAGTATGACAGTATTAACACAACTATCAATACTTAGTCGGGCAAACCTTAGCCTTAATGACAGCCTGTAGTCTCCTGGGTATGCTGTCATCCAGCTTCATGCAAACCTCAACTTCAGTTTTTTTCTCGGACTCGGTCTGAATAATTTTTGGTCTCAAATTTTTTATACATTTTATTGGTAGTCCATTGTATGAAGAATTTTTGGGTATGAATTGTCACAGTTTACTTTATTTTGCTATCCTCATTTGCATAAATGAACTATAGTGTCCTACACCCACTAGAAAAAATATATCAAAAATTATAGCTGGTCTCTGAATAATTTTTGGTTTGACTATATCCTTCGGTTATTTCACACTTAATTATGCCATTTAAATGTATTTTACAAGTTTTTGTTAATTTCACCTGTTAATTTATTTGCTCTGTGGTACATCATCTTTAATTTAATAGCATTGGAGCTGCTCCATTGCAGCGGCTCAGTAATGTAATCACGCGCTTTGCTGTAATAATGCAGGGAAACACTCGTTATAAATCTCCTAACTGTGATATTTTCAGTAATAGAAGTCGCGTTTTTTCATCTGATACGTGCTGCGATTTATATTCCAAAGCAACTCATATAATGCACAAACACTCAAGCAAGCAAAACACGCAACGCGTGCAGGTATTTGTACTGATGCAGAATAGTACAGTCTAGCGCATTTTACACAGGCTGTTAGATTCACTTTCACCAGAAAGTCGTGTATACCTAAGGTTAAAAATAAATGATGTTTATAATGAATGCCACTATAATGGTTTAATTTGTACTATTTAGTTATCCAAGGATGCCGGGTGCTAAGTGAGGAACATCCAAAGGATCCACAACAGAATTGCCGCTCTCGCTCCTTCCGCTCTCTCCCTCGTTAAGTAATTCCTGTACAGTGTTTAACTACTTGTTTTTTGAAATATCCACGACCGAACTACAAAACGTTACATGATGCTGTGAGAACAGGTATATGCAATCGCCGCCGAACGCTCCCATCCACCAGCGTGCTTTGTTTAATCAGCTCATGCACACCAGCTTCAGGAGTTAATACTGAATGTGGTTTAACGTATATTCATGGCATACATATACTTGTGTAGGACTCCTTAATCCGTTCTGCTGTCCTGTTGTTCTGTTGCGGGGTTTCTTTGTTTGAAATAGGGAGCTTTATTAACATGGTTGGTGGGTCGGCGTTGGTATATCGGGCATGTTTAACGAGTACGGTATCGGTGCACCATATTTATAAATCATTAATAAAGGTTCACAGTGTTTATTTGGCTATTAATGGTCACGTTGGGACAAGTTACTAACATTTATAATCAGGAATAAATGGTTCCACAGGTGTTCACTTACTGAAGGTGTACTTCACCATGTTTTACGTGTTATAGATCATTGCTAAATGGTCTGTACATTAAGGTTCAGAGGTAACTAATATTGAAATTAAGTTTTTCATAAATGATATTTCATCAAGTCATGGTTGTGCTTTTATTATCCCCCCCCCCAAATAAAGCTTGATAATTTCATCTTGATAAACAAAATATATCAGTTTCTAATAATTTCTGTGGATAGGCATCATGAACTTTTGCAATGTATCATGGGCAGGGTACAGAATATATTCTGGTAAGAGACATGGTATGAAAAGTGAGACAAGTCATGAGTTATTAATGAAAAAAAACAAACAAAAAAAATAACAAATACAACACCCTTCAGTCCATTTTTGCTGCAACAAGAAATAAATCAGGAATCTGGTTTTGAACAAAATAAGTATGAGTAAATATATTTAATAAGCATTTTTTAACATGTAAGTTAAAAATAGCTCACTATTTGGCAGGTATTGCATTTATAACTGCTTTTCAATTATGAATAATGCATTTGTAAATTAGTTATTAGTCATTTATGAACAACTTTATAAACTCTTTATAAACAATAACTAAAGGCAAAGTTTATGAATGTTTCTATTGGATTGGACATAAACTAGGATGGTAACTCTTGATATTACTAACGCTTTAAACTAGCTGCACTTGAAGTTGGTGTTTGGCTTCAATGTTCTTATAGACAAATTTTGTTTTTATCTGCTGAATTGAGGGCTGGTGTGCTGGATATTTATAAACTGCTTCTGTGACATAGGCTAATTACACTGACTAGCTAGTAAACAGGTTGAACATGTACTTCAACTGGCTTAAAAAATGATTGCATTACTGGAGAACACAATAGGAGTTTAATGAGAAACGCTTTTACACAAATACCACAAAGTAATTGCATTCCTGGGTGCCTCAAAAAGCAACTTGCCAAGAACATGTTGCTGTCTGATTCCCGCCCTCCCCCTCCCCCCCGCAACGGTCATTATTCTTTTTTCCTTTCGGAATCATTGAGATAAATCACACACAGGGTTTTAACATAGAACAGAGAAACACAGAGCATAGTCATCACCGTGAGCAGATTGGATTGAGCTGATGCATTGCTTAATTCATATATAAATTAATTTCTAACCAGTTTGAGGGTCTTGAAATGCCATTCTTGATTGTTTCAGTTCAGTTAATCCCCAGGGGTCAAACTGGAATGAACACACTTAATTAGCGCTCATTCTGTTGTTATGCGGCAGACTCTTGCTATGTTATTCACAAAGGGCCTCAGGTAAATGTCCTCACGTGAACAAATTAGATTCCGGTTCAATTAGTGAAGTGACCAATTAATCAGGCGATCCTATTCAAAGATCATCCTGCCTTGCTTATGAGCAATATCATTTATCAGAGGAAGAGACAGGGCATAAACAAAATCACCAGCAAATGCACTTTATGGCATTCAATTCACCCCTGACAAACCGCAAAAGCAGTGGAACGCTTTGCCAGTTTCCATAGCTTCAGCTCTCAATCTGTTGACAGAAACTGCATTTGCTGTCCTCAGCTGAGCTGCTATTTTTACAAGCGAATGGATGCTGCTCCACATCATTTCCATCAGAAAGCAAGGAATGGAGACAGAGATATACTGTTTAGCTTGTATTCGGTTCGAATGGCAAACAAAGGACCTCCGATTTTTTTCTAAATCTAGCAGTGATATTGTTTGTGTTCGGATCTTGTATTAGCAGCCCGTAGTACACTAGCGTTTCTCCACTGGATGATTTGCCTAATGCCACAGTCGCAACCTATTTATGCAAATGAAGTGTGATGCATCCTGTAGGCTGGATTTTGTCAGTTTAATGTGTGTTTGTGGGGGTTTGATGTTCAGAAACCTTTTTATTAGAATGTGCATTTAGTTTCTGTAAAATAGCATGGAGGAAATAGACCTTAGCATATCAAGTTCCAGCTCTATGATAATTTGCCACGCATGTGTAGATAAGGTGTGTGCGCATGCTCCACTTGCCCTTGCCCAAGGTT